>PVKS010004623.1:0-91549 GCA_004027875.1 Aplodontia rufa
ATAAGGTGGTTCCATCCTTAATTTTTTGAGGATTCTCCATACAGCTTTCCATAGTGGCTGAACCAGTTTGCAGTCCCACCAGCAGTGTAGTAGTGTTCCTCTTTTCCCACAGCCCCTCCAGCATCTGTCGTTGTTTGTATTTTTCATTTTTGCCACTCTAACAGGAGTGAGGTGGTATCTCATTGAAGTTTTGATTTGCTCATAATTTTTTTTTAAAGAGAGAGAGAGGGACAAGTGAGAGAGAGAAAGGGAGAATCAGTTTTATTTAGTTTTGCATGTGGCTTTCGTTGCTCCAAGACTTCATTGTGTACTTGGTGCTGGGGTTCGAACCTGGGTCCTCGCCAGGCAAGAGCTGTGACTGCTGAGCCACTGCTCCAGCTCCCTCCATCTCCCAACCCACTTTTATATAGCTTTTATGTCGAACTTTTTTGATTTCTTTTTTCAGTGTCATCATCTTCAATGTGGGAATTAATAATTCTTGTTATTGTCGTTACCTCTGTTTATCTGCCTGTTTTATAGTTTGTAACATAGCTTTTTTTTTGTTTTTGTTTTTTTTTTTTTTGTTTCTGGGCAATGAACCCAGAGGTGCTTAACCACTGATCCATATCCCCATCCCTTTTTATTTATTTATTGTTTTTGAGAAGGTCCTTGGTAAGTTGCTGAGGCTGGCTTTGAACTTGGGATCTTCCTGCCTCGGCCTCTCAAGTCACAGGCCCAGCAGGAGCTAGCTTTAGTGATTAAAACACAGAACTTATTTCTTGAGTTTTATAAAGAGAATACTGATATTTTACTCATGGACTGCTTCAAATCGTTAATTAATTAATTAATTAATTTCTAAGAGAGAGGGACAGTGAGAGAGACAGAGAAAGAGAGAAACAACTTTGTTTAGTTTTTCACATGGCCTTAGTTGCTCCAACACTTAGTTGTGTACGTGGTGCTGGGGTTTGAACTTGGGTCCTCGTGCTTGCCAGGCAAGCGCTGAAACCACTGAGCCAGCGCTCTAGCCCTCAAATGCTTAATTTAAGCAGATTATTATGTTATATATATATATTTCATTAGTGCATTATAGTTTTACATAATGTTGGGATTAGTTGTCACATATTTTAGGCAGATTATTTGACTCAACACATTTTCTTTTTTTAGTAGTGGGGATTGAATCAGAGATCTCTATTACTGAGCTACATCCCCAGCCCTTTTTATTTTTTGTTTTAAGACAGGGTCTCACTAAGTTGCTGAGGCTGGCTTTGAACTTACCATCCTCTTACCTCAGCCTCCTGAGGCCCTGGAATTACATGCCTGTACTACCACACAAAGCTTATATTTTTATTGGACTGCAGCTCTTACTCTTAGACAGTTCTTTTTTTTTTTTTCCATTCCACATCTGTGATCACAAAAAGAAAAACACTTTTAATTGATTAACCTTTTGCAGTTCATTCAACAGGTTTTATTGTAGGCATTAATTTTACCTCTTCTAGCCATGACCACCACTTCCCATGAACAAAAATATGTATTTGAGCAGCTTTAAAGTCTTACGGACTCTGACATTTGCTTCTGGTCCACCGAAACAGGGACATGTTAGTTTCCTGCTGCGCTGCTGCCCATGCACAATGCAGGGCATGTGAGGACTGGCAGGCTGTCCTCAGGAGAAGTGCAGGCCAGTCATCCATGGAGCCAGAGCTCAGTAAGGGTCACAGCACACAGTGACAGTGCGCTTCCTTTCTCAGCAGGGCAACAGCTGCTCTGTGATTCCTGGCAGCATACACGTGGTGGGTCACCCTGTGGCACCCTGGGCGTTTGCAGGTCTGACATAGCACAAAGATGGGCCAACACACACCCTCCTGAAGAGGTGTGAAATAAGCAAAGCCTCCTCCCTTGGTCTGACTTACACCTTCCCTTCACTTCGCCCTGCCCTTCACGTACCATGGACACCGCGGAACTGAATCCTGCCAGGAGGAATGGGCCTTTTGCACTAGTCAAGGGTTGGCTGATCTTGAGTAATTACATTGATGGTTTGTAACAGGCTCTTCAAAGATCACTCGAAGTAAAATCTGGATTATGAAATTCAGGTGGAAGAAAGGTTTTTAAAAACATTTTTATTTGGCAATAATTTGAAACTTACATTTTCCATATGTCCTTTCCCTGGATTTAGCTATTGGTAACATTTTTATCCTGTGTGCTCTGCCCTTTGTTCTCATTAATATAAACACAAGACAGTTCCTTGACCTGCACCATATGAGAATAAACTGCATATATATTACAGACCTTTTCCTCAATATTTTAATCCATATTTCCGAGAAGTAAAACTATTATTTTATATAACCTCAGTTCAGTTACCAATTGCAATAAATTTAACATTAATGTCATGCTTGTATCTAATTTATGGTTTGTTCTAATTTTATCAGTGACCCAAAAATGTCCTTCACAGCACATTTTCCTTTCTGTATTAAGCATCCACTCTGGAATTAAATATGGATTTAGTTGTCTTGTCTCTATATTCTTTAATTTGGAATTGTTTCTCAGCTTTAAAATTTTTTAAAAAAATTTTGTGTTACTGACATTTTTGTGGAGAAACATTTAAATTAAAAAGAAACCTCATTAAAGAGCTAGGGGAAATTCATTCTTGATATTTTTTGGTCATATAGGGAAAACCTTTGCAATGCTTTTAACTACCATAGATTTGACTTAAAAATTAAAAATTTCTGTACAACCAAACCAAATCAGTGAAATACAGACCTCAACAAAATCCGTAAACATTTTGAAAGAATATGACAGACCAATGGTTAGTACCAAAATTCTTTTAAGGCAGTAATTTTTTTTTTTTTTTAAAGAGAGAGGGACAGTGAGAGAAACAGAGAAAGAAACAACTTTATTGAGTTTTTCACATGGCCTTCATTGCTCCAACACTTAGTTGTGTATGTGGTGCTGGGGTTTGAACCCAGGTCCTTGTGCTTGCAAGGTAAGCACCAAAACTGCTGAGCCACTGCTCCAGCCCCTGTTAAGGCAGTAATAAAAAGAACAATATACTAAAAGAGCAAACACAGGAAGTGGACAGTGCTCAAGTGAACAAGTGATAATGGCTGATAATATGAAAAGCAGCTCCTAAACCGTTCTAGTGAATGCAGATGAAAACAAGGGGACCTCACCAATTTCCAAAAGATTGATTAAATTATCTGGAACAATATCTCCACTGTAGGCAAGAGTGTGGGTAAAGGGTTATTTTCCCATCTTACTGAGAGTGTACATTGGTGCACGCTTTCGGAGGGTGCATTAAATTAGGAAGCATACATCAAAGCTGAAAATAGCAATGACCTCCCTGTCACGACTTCTGTCTCAGGTTAATTATTATGTGATTGTGCATTGTCATTTAGAGATTTTTTATTTTGTTTTGTCTTGTTTATTTATTTGGTACCAGGAGTTGAACCCCAGGACACTAAACCACTGAGTCACATCCCCAGCCCTTTTTATTCTTTATTTTGAGGCAGAGTTTCATTAGGTTGCTTAGGAACTCACTTAGTTGCTGAGGCTGGCCTCAAACTTGCGATCCTCCTGCCTCAGTCTCCCAAGTCAGGCATGTGCCACTGCATCCATTTATTTTGAAAAGGAGAAATGATTGTTCTGGCTCAAGGTTTCAGAGGTTTCAGGCATGTTCAGTTGGCTCCATTGTTTCACGGCCTGTGTAAGGCAGAACATCATGGGGGCAAAGAGTTTGGCAGAGCAAAGGTGCTCACCTCTTAGAAGCCAGGAAGCAAGGAGAGAGACCTTTTTATTTTGTTTACAGATTAGGTCTTGCATAGTTGCCCAGGGTGGCATCGAACTTTCAATTCTCCTGCCTCAGCCTCATGAGTTGCTGGTCGCTAGTTGTGCGCCACTCTGCGCAGCAAGGTCTGTCTTTTTAAGAAAACATGTTTTAGTGCTAGGGTCTAGCTCAGTGGAAGAGCACTTGCCCAGCATGCATGAGGCCCTATATCGCCAGTGCCACAAAACACACGTTTTAGATAAAGAGTACCGTGTGCATCAAAAAAGTCTTTAGAAAAGATTAAAAGAAGTGTTTCTTTTAATAATGAGTGACCCTTTTTGGCTTAATGTGAGTTGATTATCAGTACAGTTAATAGTTTAGTTTTGTAGTTAGAGGGTGGTGCATCTGGGTGTTGGCACAGGCTGGATTGAGTCCAGAAATCTGTTTAACCAGTCTGATTTTGGTTAGCATCCCCCAAAAGTGAGGATTGGTAGAGAACGGGTTGTTTGAAGAACGTGCTATTTAGAAAGGCTGCCCTGGCAGCAGAAAGAACAGCCTGGGGGTTATTTTATCTGTGTAGGCTTGAGATCCCAATGGCTGCAAAGACAATAGGGGCAATGCTGTGTGTCTTTGAGAGAAGGTGAGGAAGCTCCGCTGCATCTGTGGTATGGAGGGTAAAGAATGCTGAAGGAGTGAATGATGGACTCCTTGGCAGAAATAGAGCTAGCTGGAGGGTGCTGCCATTTTGAGAGTGCTGGGAGGAGGTGGGTCTGGAGTTTGCAATGATGGCGTTGTACGTGTGTGGTTGGAATGGGAAGGCTGGATGGTGGCTTTTTGGGAAGACTGGTGTTTGAGAAGAGTTTGCTGGTAATGTGGATTTTTTTTTTTTTTAAAGAGAGAGGGACAGTTGGAGAGAGGGAGAGAATCACTTTTATTTAGTTTTTCATGTGGGTTTCATTGCTCTGAGACATCTTTGTGGATGTGGTGCTGGGATTCAAACCCACGTCCTCATGCATGCCAAGAAGTGCCGTAAGTGCTAAGCCACCAGCTCTGGTGATGTGGATTTGAGGGCAAAAAGCTGAGCTTAGAAACTGAGTTACGTGAAGACCGAATAGGAGTCTTGGTCAAACGGAGTCTATCAGTGACCTTCTTGGAGAGGGGGCATTGGAGAGTCTGATAACTCTTTGTATCTAGGAAACTAAGTATTTGTAATACTTAGCACAGTGATAATTGTTCTCATGTGACTTTAGCTACACTCCAGCCCTTTATATTTTTTGAGGCAGGGTCTTGCTAAATTGCTGAGGCTAGCCTTGAACTAGTAATCCTCCTGCTTCAGCCTCCGAGTTACTGGGCTTGCATGTGTGTGCCAGTATGTCTGGCTTACTTGTGTGATTTTCTAATTACAGAGAAGCTACTTTTCATTGTAACTTGTCAAGACTTTCATCCCTTCTCAAGCCCATTGTCCACTGCCTGTATCTTAATCTGCTAGTGTCCTACCCTATTATTGTAGGATGCTTAACCCATCTTACTCATGATCCTTTTGCCTTAGCATGCCCCTTTCCACCCCAGATCTTCCTTTCCTTCTTTTTTAGAGGAATAAGTAGACTGTCTTGCTATAAAAGTTATGCACCATTTGTCCAGTAAAGCTTCTCCCTTCCTTCTGGAAGACTGTTGGCACATTTATGTTTGCCCCAATCGCCACCTCCATATTCCAAACTGAGCCTTGAGGAGAGATCACATATTTCAGTATGGACAGAGTCAGAGGGAAATTAAGTGTCTCAGGTTTCATTTCTTAAGTGTGTCAGTCAGCTTTCTGCTGCTTTGGCAAAATACCTGAGAATGAAGAAAGGTTTATTTTGGTTTACTGTTGCAGTCCATGTTCACTTGACTCTTATTTCTGAGCCTTTGGGGGACATTCCATTCCAAGCATTTAAGCATTTTAATCCTTACTTTGCCTACTTTTCAAAATATGCAAGAAGTGATCTTCAAACTGTAGAATCCTACTGAGGGAAGGGAACAGGACCTTGGCCTTCTCAAAATCAAAGCTTCCACTTCTATTTGAACCAGAGCAGCTCTTTCTAATTCAGAGTAAGAAATTGTGTGGGGAGGCTGGAGTGGTGGCTTGGTGGTTACTGTATGCGCAAGTACACAGGTTCAAACCCCAGCACCCACACAAGTGTCAGAGCCACGAAAGCCATGGGAAAAACTCAATAAAAATTGATTCTCTCTCTCTCTCTCTCTCTCACTCACTTTCTCTCACTGTCCTTCTCTTAAAAAAAAAAAAGGCGTGTGGGTGGAGTGTTTTGTGGTCTATGGAAAGGCATTGTTGGCTTTGAAGTTAATTGGGGCATGAATTTCCATGTGTTAACCCTCACTATAGTTAGCACCTCAGTTAGAGTGCTTCAGTGTGTGCTGTGGTGCGCATCTGTAATCCCAGTGGTTCTGGAGGCTGAGGGAGGAAAATGGCAAGTTCAAAGCCAGCCTCAGCAATTTAGTGAGACTGTCTCAAAATAAAAAAAATATTAAAGGGCTGGGGATGCAGCTTAGTCATTAAGCATCGCTGGGTTCAATCCTTGTTACAAAAAAAAAAAAAAAAAGAAAGAAAGAAAAGAAAAGAAAGAAAAAATTGCATTGTGTTGTGAAGAATCTGAAGAGATTTATATTATATTGCATGCTGATTACTTTCATAGTTTACCATTCAAAAGAGATTAAAACTTTATTAGGCAAATATAATTTTTTTTTAAGAGAGAGGGACCATGAGATAGAGAAAGAGAGAGGGTGAGAAAGAATCAGTTTTGTTTAGTTTTTCATTTGGTTTTCATTGCTCTGACACTTAGTTGTGTATGTGGTGCTGGGGTTCAAACCCAGGTCCTTGAGCATGCCAGGCAAGCACTGTAACCGCTGAGCCACCGCTCTAGCCTGCAAAAATAATCTTAAATAAAAGTATCTGTGCAAATAACTGACATAAAATTTTTGGCCTAGTTGTATTTAGAATGAGGCCTGTCTCCCAAAGGCTTTAGACTGACCTCAAGGAAAATTTTGCATAATCTTAAGAAAAAAATGGACCTGACAGTGAAGAGAATTCCAATTTTGGGTATTTTTTAGAAAGTGACAAAGCCTCGTACAGTCAAGTATAAAGTAATATATTTGAACATTATATTTTTTGTTTTTTTAATTTAATTTTAATCAGTTCATTTTGGGGGTTTTTTGGACATAGGATTTTGTTTTCATACACAATTTTTTTGGTGTAAATTATTTATGCTCTTAGAAACAGCTTAATCAGTTCCTTTTCTATTTGAGGAGGTAATGGTTCAACGTTACAAGTTTTCAAGTTTAGATGGCTGCATTATATTTATTCAGGAAGGCAGATTATAAAGATCCTTCCTCTTGTCTTTAGAATATGCTCCCTTGGGGATCCTTGGCCCACCACTCTGCTTTTCCTTTACTTTTTTGCATTAGAAAGCAATAAAAGGTAGGTGACGCTTCCTTTAATTTTAAACTCTTTAGGGTTTTTTTTTTTTTCAGCTTTATTGGAGCTTAATTGACAAAAAATTGTATATATTCAAGCAGCCAAGTTTTTGCCCACAGTTAAGGTGAAGTTATCTGGATTGGAGTACATACCTTTTATGAACTCCACTGTTGTTTCAATAAAAATCATTATTAAATGGAGGGATTATAAGAAACAAAACTGTGAGGGGCTGGGAATGTGGCTCAGTGGTTGCCTCATATGAGAAAGGTGCCTGATTCATTCACCAGCACACAGACGCACAAATTGTATATGTTTATGCTGTACAATATGCTGTGTTGACGTGTGTGTGTTAGCTTACTGTCACTAACAAAAATGCCACCTTAATAAGGGAAAAGGTTTATTTCGGCTCATGGCCTTAGGGAACCATGATCTCTGGGCCCAGTTGCTTTGGGTCTGAGGCAGCATAGAACCTTGTGGTACGTGATGGAGGAGGCCTATTCACCTTATGGCAGCTGGGAGTCAAGAGAAAGAGATAGGAGGAGGCCAGGGTCCTAATGTCCCCTTCAAGGGCATACCCCCAATGACCTAATTTCCTTCCACTAGGCCCCACCTCCAAAAGGTTCTATCACCTCCCAGTACCGCCACAGCCTAGTTGACTAAGTCTTTAACACATGGGCCTTTGGGGGATGACCTCCAAGCCTATCAGGAATTGATCAAATCAAGCTAATTAGCATATCCCTCACACATGCTTATCATTTTATTGTATTGAGAATATTTAAAGTCCCTTGGTAGTTTTAAAGTATATAATATATTATTGTTAAATATACTCACCATGTTCTATGAAAGATCTCCAGAATATATTTTTCCTGAGTAAATGTGTACCCTTTGACCAATATCTCTACCATTCTTCCAACTCCCACCTTGAGTCCTTGGTTGCTAAAATTCTACTGTCTGATTTTATAGAAAATTTTGACACTTTCATCTTATTTTTCTTTACTTTGTTTTGGTCTTGGGGATTGAACCCAGGGGTACTTTACCACTACATCCCCAATCATTTTTATTTTTTATTTTGAGAAAGGGTCTCACTAAGTTGCTGACGTTGGCCTTGAACTTGAGATCCTCTTGCCTCAGCTTCCTGAGTTGCATTGAGCTATGTCCCAGTCTGTTTGAAGTTTAATTGGAGATAGGATCTTGCTAAATGCTCAGGCTGGCTTCACTTTGCAATCTTCTTGTCTCAGCCTCATGAGTAGCTAGAATTCCACTTCTATGCAAGCTTTGTCCCATCTCTCATTTTTTTTGAAAAGTCTTCGTGTTGGTTACCATAATGACTGTGCTAATTTACTTTCCTACCAGCAGTAGACAAAGTTTCCCTTTTCTCCAAGTCCTGGACAACATGTATTTTTCCTCTTATTTATAATAGCCATCCTAACAAGTGTGAGGTGGCATCTACTTTTAGTTTGGATGATTACTGATGTTAGACCTTTTTTCCATGTATCTGGTGGCCTTTTTCATGTCTTCTTTTGAGAAATATCCATTCAGGTCGATTGCCCATTTTTAATTGGATTATTATTATTATTATTTTTGTTATTGATTTCCTTATAAATTCCTGGTATTAAGATATGTAGTTTGTAAATGTTTACTCCCATTTTATAGGTTGTCTTTTCACTGTTGATTTTCTTTTTCCTCCTTGCTGTGCCTGAAGCTTCTCAGGTTGATGCAGTCCTATGCGTCTCTTTGTTTTGTTGCCTGTGCTTTTGGGTTCATTCCAAAAAATCGTTACCAAGCCCAATATTAAGAAGCTTTCAGGCTGGAGTGGTGGCTCGGCAATTGGAGTGCTTGCCTGGCATGTGTGAGGACCCAGGTTCAAAACCCCTAGTACCATATATATAGCTAAATGTCAGAGAAAAAGAAGCCAGATAAATGAATAAAATTGATAAAATGAATAAAGTTGATTCTCTCTCTTTATCTCCTTCCCTCCCTTCCTGTTTTCCATTCCCCCTTTAAGAAATAAAAGAAAAAAAGCTTTTCCCTCCCAGGAGTGGTGGTGCACAGTTGTGATCCTAGTGACTGTGTAAGGTGAGGCAGGAGGATCTCAAGTTCCACGTCAGCTTCAGTAACTTAGTGAGACCCTGTTTCAAATAAATAGGTAGGTAGATAGATAGATGATAGATAGATAATAGATAGATAGCCAGGCAGCCTGGGGGTGTAGCTCAGTGGTTAAGCGCCCTGGGTTCAATCCCCAGTACTGGGGGTAGGGGGAAAAAAAAGAGGAAGTTTGCTCATATGTTTGTTTCTTTCTAGTGGTAGTTTTACAGTTTCAGTTTGTATTAATCCATTTTGAGCTGAATTTTTTGTGCATGGTGTGAGATAAAGATCTAATTTCATTCTTCTACATGTGGAAATTCAGTTGTCCTCACTATTTATTGAAGAGACTGGCTTTCCCCCATTGTGTGTTCTTGGCATCTTTGTTGAAAATACATCAACTGTAGATCTATAGATTTATTTCCAGGTTCTCACTGTTTTTTTTTTCTTTTCTTTTTTTATGGTGCTGGAGAATCTGACTCAGGGCCTTACACACTCCAGGCTGGTGCTCTATCAATGAATTATAGTCCCAGCCAGTTTCCAGGTTCTCTGTTAAATTCCATTGGTCTATGTGATTTTTGGGGGCACTGGGGGACCAGTTATTGAACCCAGGGGTTCTTAACCACCGAGCCATATTACTGGCCTATTTTTGTTTTTTATTTTGAGACAGGGTCTCGCTAAATTGCTCAGGACCTCGATAAATTGCTGAGGCTGGCTTTGAACTTGCTATCCTCCTGTCTCAGCCTCCCGAGCCACTGGGATTACAGGTGTGCATCACTATGCATAGCAGGTCTGTGCGTCAGTGTCGTGGCATTTTGATTACTGTGACTTGGAAGTAGATTTCTTTGCTGCTGTTTCTTTCTTTCTTCTTTTGGGTGCTGAGGATAAAACCTCAAGACCTTGAGTATGCTTGACAAACTCTGTGCCACTGAGCTGAAGCCCTACCCCTGAAGTAGATTTTTAAATTGGGTAGTGTGATGCCTCCAACTTTATTATTGTTATTATTATTATTTTCCTTCAAATTTGCTATTACTGGGCTGGATCTGTGGCTCAGCGGTTAAGACATTTGCCTGGCATGTTTGAGGACGCAGGGTTTGAACCCCAGCACCACGTAAACAATGAAGTGTTGGAGAAATGAGAGCTACATGAAAAACTAAATAAAATCGATTCTCTTTTTCTCATTGTCCCTCTCTCTTAAAAAAAGTAATTTGCTATTACTATTTAGGGTCTTTTATTTTATGTGAATTTCAGAATTGTTTTTTCTGTTTGTAGGAAAAATGTCTTTCAAATTTTGATAGTGATCGCAGTGAATCTCTAATTCATGTGGGTAATATGGACATTTCAATGATATTAATTCTTTCAGTATTTGAAAATGAGATGTCTTTTTATTTATTGATATCTTTACTTCCATAAATATTTTGTAGTTTTCCGTGTACATACCTTTCACCTTCTCAGTTAAGTTTTCCATTCTTATTTCTTTTTATGCACTGGTTGTTGAAGAACATGTTGTTTAATTTTCACAATGTGTGAATTATCCAAAATTCCTCCTGTTACTGATTTCTAGTTTCATATCATCATGGTAGGAAAAGACACTTGGAATGATTTCAACCTTTCTGAATTTGTTAAGTCTTTTTTTTTGTATCTTAACATGTGATCTGTCCTGGAGAAAATTCCACATGTGCTTGAGAAGAATCTGTTTTCTGCTGCTGTTGGATGCAGTGCCATGTATATGTCTGTTGGTGCCATTTGGTCTAAAATGTAGTTGAAGTCCAGGGTTTCCTCATTGATTTTCTGTCTAGATATTCTATTCATTGCTGAAAGTGTGTTGTTGAAACCCTATTACTATATTGTGGTCTGCAATCTCTTTGTCTCTTTTCAGATCTGTTGTTTGCTTTATGTATTTAGATGTTCCAGTGTTGAGTGCATATACATTTATTGTATTTTATTTATTTATTTTGGTACTGGAGATTGAACCCAGAGGTGCTTAACCACTGAGCAACTTCCTCAGCCCTTTCTATTTTTTTATTTTGAGGCAGGGTCTCGCTAGTTGCGCAGGGCTTTGCTAAGTTGCTGAGGTTGGCTTTGAACTTTGGATCCTCCTGCGCTGCTGGGATTACACATGTGCAATGCTGTGCCTTGCTGAGTATGGATATATTTATAATTATTATATCCTGATGAATTGATCTTTTTCATTATAGACTGCCTTTTTTTGGGGGGTCTCTTTTTATAGTTTTTGTCATGAAGTGTACTTTGTGTGATACGGGTATAGTCACCCCTGCTCTTTAAGCACATTTGGAAGCTTCCTGTCCCTCAGTTATTTAATCCTCCTGCTTCCCTGGGCATTCTTATTGTTTTCTTTTTTTATGGCGCTGTAGATTTTACCAGGCCTTTGGGCATGTCAGTTAAGCACTCTGTCACTGAGCTATAAAAATTTTCTCTTTTCAAAAATTTTGAGACAGGGTCTGGTTAAGTTGTGGCTAGGAGCTGGAATGGTAGCTCTGTAGTTACAGTGCTTGCCTGGCATGCGTGAGGATGCAGGCTCGCATCCCAGCACCATGTACACAATGGAGTGTTGGAGAAAAAGTTATCCAAGCTGGACTCGAACTTGTGATCCTCCTGCCTCAGCAGCCAGAGTAGCTGGGATTTCAGGTGGATCTCTCAGCACTCAGCTCTGAAAATGCTGTTGTTCAGGAAACTTAGTTTGAGCTCCCCAGATGCCAACTCTGAGACAAGGGTTTGAATCCAGGTAGTTTTCTTAGGCTGAAAGTTGAGGAGTGGGAAATTAGACAGGGAGGAAAGGGTGTGCCGTGAAGGGCTAGCTACTAAGCCAGATCCCACTGTGTGCAATGGCACTTAGTTCTTTGGGGGCAAAACTGGGAACCAGTATAGAACAGTGAGCTCAAGTCATTCCACCTGAGGGGTCAGAGCTGTGGTATTTATATACTAACTTATTCAGGCTTTAATTGAGGGCACCCTGCGAGGGGTATGTAGGTGGCAGAGTAAGTTACAGTGACAGGAAAAACCCTTAGAGAAATGGAGCCACTGGTAGATTAAAGCCAGGAGCTGTGGTAAATAGAGGATGCAGGTGGGTACTAGCAGCAGCCGCTATACCAGGTTTCCAGTTGAGTATAGTTTGATGATAGGAGCTCTGTGATTTCCAGGGTAGATTGACTGTGCCCACCACCTAGGACAGATTCCTCAGTAAGGTGAGGAGGAGCTTGTGTGTGGTGGTGCATGCCTGTAATCCTAGTGATTCCGCAGGCAGGAGTGCCACAAGTTCCAGGCCAACCTCAGTAACTTAGGCCCTGAGCAAATTAACAAGACTGTTCTCAAAATAAAAAATAAAAAGGTCTGGGGATGTGGCTCAGTGATTAAGCACCCAGGGTTCAATCCCCATGAACCACCTCTCCCCCGCCCAAAGGTATATATGTATGTAGGTACTTGAGAATTTGAGTCAAACATTTTTTGACGTTCAGACCTTGGCTCTGCCTGCTTGGATAAGTGAAGGTTGGTGAACCAGTATTCAATATCTCTAAACCTCAGTTTCCTTAAATGTAAAATAGGATCACTAATTAATATTTGCATGGGACTGTTCAAGGATTAAATGTGATAATTTTGAAATATGAATTTAATTTGGGTAGAGAAGATCACAAGATGATGGGAGAGGATAAGGACAAAAGCAATCCTCTAAAATTGCAGTAAGATAAAAAATAAAGGTAGAAAAGTAGGTTTGGGGACTTGATCATTGAGAACATTGAATCTTTTTTTTTTTTAAGAGAGAAGGACAGTGAAAGAGAGAGAGAGAGGACAGAGAGAATCAATTTTTATTGAGTTTTCCACATGGCTTTCATTGCTCTGACACTTAGTTGTGTACGTGGGTGCTGGGGTTTGAACCCGTGTACTTGTGCATGCCAGGCAAGCACTGTAACCACTGAGCCACTGCTCCAGCCCTGAGAACATTGAATCTTGAGCTAAAGGAGGCCTTGGGTCTATTGCAGAAATAATGAGAGGCTCAGTGGTTACAGTGCTTACCTGGCATGCATGAGGATGCAGGTTTGAACCACAGCACCACATACACAATGAAGTTTTGGAGCAGCAAAAGCCACGTGAAAAACTAAATACAATTGATTCTCTCTCTTTCTCTCTTTCACTGTTCTGCTGTCTTTTAAGAAAAAAAAAAGATTAGTGTGTCTCATACAGAAAGGCTGAGGGACAGGATCTTCAGTCTTTATGTTGAGCTCGGTTTTCTGCACCTGTGAAGCATACACCTGAGAATCCTGGATCCATGTCTAACTATTGAGAAGCACCTTGGTGTGGTGGAGAAATTTGTTTATTAGAAAACTAAGAAGTTGACATCATTATGCCCATATTTGGTACTACAAGTTCCAGTTCTCTCTCTCTTTCTTTCTTTATTTTTCTTCTTTCTTTCTTTCTTTTAAATTTCAGTTCTTGTCATACACATTACTTGAATACGTAAGCTCCTGGCCCACTTTCAGTGTTGGATAGGGAAGCTAATTATAAATAGATTTTTGTGAGAAGACATCAATCCTGATGGATGCTCAGAAAGTTCCTCTTAAGGATTCATTATGCAGCCTAATGGATTGAAGGGAAGGTTTGTCGGAGAGAACCTTCTATTTTAGAGTGGAGAGTGCTTGTGGTTTGCAGCTGACTTCTTACATATACATGTTCCTTTGGTCTTGTCTTAAGCTGCTCATGTTTCCCACCTGGAGAATGTGTCAGAAGAAGAAATGAACAGACTCCTGGGAATAGTGTTGGATGTGGAATATCTCTTTACCTGTGTCCACAAAGAAGAAGATGCAGACACCAAACAAGTTTATTTCTATCTATTCAAGGTGAGATTTCAACATTTTTAGAGGCTTTTCTTCTCTCTCCTTTTGCACATGTGCCCAGTGTCCACACGCCAAGTTGTGGCTGTGAGAGCTGTCAGCGTATGGTACTTTTCCCCTCAGGGTTTGCAAAGCATGCCTTTCTTCATGACAGATTGTCACAAATGACCCACCTTGCTTTGGACACATCGGTTTCCTTGAGCTTCTTCACACCTGTATGTGCAACTGAGTATCTTGGTTGCCATATGCTTATAGATTTCTTCTACCTGCCCAACAAAATTTACTGCCCGCCTGCTCTGTGCATGCACTGACATGGCATGGGGTATAGATTCGTGCATAAGAGGGAGGGCCTCCCCTCATGGAGTTTACATTTCAGCGGAGGAGGCAGATGATCAATAAGTAAACAGTATATTTGCAGGTGGTGCTAAGTGCTGTGCAGAGAGACAAAGTATAGGGTAAGTGAAATCATAGTGGCTAGAGTGCTGATGGGCAGGGAGTTTCCAGTGAGCTAGGAAGTTAGGTAGGGAGCCCCTCTGAGGAGGGGCAGCTGAGGAGAAATGGAGCAGAGAGAGGAGCCACCCAAGCCAGGGGAAGTGGGGAGAGCCTCAGGCAGAAAGAAGAGTAGACACCTAGTCTGTGCACCAGATGAGCTTGTGGTGATATACAAACAGCCAGGAGGCCAACAGGGTGAGCAGGGGGAGACGAGAGGAGGTGTCATGGGAGGAGTGGCTGCAAGTCCTGTTTCTTATGCTACAAGGCAAGGAATCAAGACTCCCCAAATTTGTGTTGGCACCTTCCCCAGTGTTACCTGTGCCTTGCTGATGCTGGTCACCCATGACAGGTGCCACTCCCGATGGCTTCCTCTTCATGGTCAGCCCCACTTGGTGCAGGTCCCTCCAGCTTCTGCCTGCAATCAGGACTAACGGGTGCGGGAGGGAAACTGATGGCAAGATAGAAAAACTATAGGGTACTAAAAATAGCTTTATAAAGGAGGTCACCAGAAGGATATTTAAAACAACACACCTGCTGTTGAGGGCATTGTAGACTAGATTGTATTGTGTAACCTTTATAAGAATGTTAAAAAATATATAGCATTCAGAATTTATAGACAGGAAAAGTATGCCTCTTTAATAAAGCATTTTTTGTTTTATTTATTTTTAGTTTTTGTGTGGTAATGGGGATCGAACTTAGGGCCCCCTCCTTGCTAGGCAAGTACTCTGAGCTACATCTTCAGTCCTCTATTTTTATGTGACAAGATAACTAAATTTTCTAGTGAGTTTATTCTCTTGCCTTGGCTGCTAGGAATCTCAGTGTAAAATTCTGTACCCAATTTTTACAACTTTTTTCTTTGAACTTTATTTGATCCATAATCTTCCTGTCTCTCATTAACTTTTTTTAATTGTACTAATGGATTTTTTTTTTTTGGCAGGTGGGTGTGTGGATAGGAGACAGGAGTTGGAAGGAGAATTATATTTTAAGGTTTTGGGGTATTATTGGGATTCAACTCTAAAAAGTGACAGAGTAGGGAAGAGAGGAAAGAAAGAATGAATGAATATGAACTGAATTCCCACAGCTTCAGCAGGCACTAGGCCACTCCAGGTGATAGCTTCTTGACATGGCTATGAGACCTGAGTCATCCAGATTGAATGAACCCTGTCAGGTTCTTATATTTAGAGTTCTTTGGAAAAAGATCTTAGCTGAAGGAAAACAAGGTCTGCATGACTGCAGCTGTGATTGGTCTTGGAACAGAACTGCCTGGCGGCTTCCCACTGCCTTGCTGGAAGAGAAGGTGGTGTCAGGGTTCCATTCTGTCAGCCTCCTTGGCTTATAACCAGCCAAACAGGCCAGAAATATTGTTCTGCTTTGAAGAGTGTTTTCTCCCTGTTTCTTGCCTCCTTCATCTTTAAATAACAGTGTACATATAATTGCCTGTAGAAATCCAATCCAAAATAATCATCACCACCACCTCTGCCCAGTCTTTCTTTGGGCAAAGGAGTTAGAAATGATCCATCCCTTTACTATTGAAAGGCAGTCCTTGTTTCTCCTAAGTCAATAATTCAATTAAAATGTATTGCATATTCTGGTAGCGTTTAAAGACTTCATCTTGGATGCTGAAAATAAGCCCAGTGGAAAGCTGCTTCCTACAGCTGAAACATGTCCTAATGCCTGTAGACGTTGTGGGGACCAGATACCTGGGTTTAAAACCTGGCTCCAAAACCCGGTTCCATCAGTTTAATAACAGAATAACCTCAGCGTTATTCTGCTTAGGTTTCCTCATCTGTAAATTACAGGTAATAGTAGCACCTATCTCAAAGTTGTTATGAAATCACGTGTAGTGGTGTGTAATTCCAGCTATTCTGGAGACTGAGGGGGCAGGATTGCTTCTTCCCAGGAGTTTAAGACCAGCCTGGGTGACAGCAAAACCTGTCTGGGGCCTGGGGGGTAGAGCATCCACAGAGTTTCTTCTAAAAGAAAGAAAGTGAATGCTGGCTATATTAATTATTATTATCTTTTTTTGGTCCTGGGGATCAAACCCAGGGACTTGTACAAGTTTCATTATGCTTAACTCTCTCAGCTCTCAGTTTTGTAAATGACAAAACTGGGGCTTAACACTAGTTTTCCACTAAATTGAAAACCCCAACGAGCCAAATTTTGAAATGGCCTTCTTTTATCTTGGGAAAAAAAGTAGGCAACTAGAGTTATTGGTATTTAAATTTTATGATTGATCTTTATATATGCTTAGAAGCACGTACAGTACAGCGCTTACCATATTGCAAATTTATTTTTGTAAAGATGGACATAATACATGGAAAGAGCAACAAATGCTCCATACACATGGCACCCCTAAAAGGAGTTGAGGTCTTAGTAAGGTATGGATCTGTAGTGACATGTGGCCATCTTCAATTTTAGGGCTTTGTCAATTTCCAGTAATTCCTTGGAGAATTGTTACCTTGGTTTTATTTCCATTGAAAAGGTAATACATGGAGAAAAGAGGGAAACATATAACTTAAATAAATGCAGGGCCATATCATACCTGGCTTAAATGTTAAGTTTATATAAAATTAAAGCATAGGTGGGGCTGGAGCGGTGGCTCAGCGATTATGGTGCTTGCCCAGCATGCACAAGTACACGGGTTCAAACCCCAGCACCCGCGTACACAGCTAAGTGTCAGAGCAAGGAAAGCCATGTGAAAAACTCAATAAAAATTGATTCTTTCTGTCTGTCTCCCTCTCTTTCTCTCTCTCACTGTCCTTCTCTCTTAAAAAATATTGAAAAAAAATTAAAACATAGGTTGAAGATAAAGAATTTCAATTGAAATGTATTTTTAGCTTTGTTCTTGTTAAGTGCCTCTGTGTTCTCTTTTCTCTCTATTTGCTCTTTGTGGGTTTTCAATTTCGGAGGCAGGAATTATGGGCAGTATTTTGGTTTTGTTGGCATTGAGATGCCAGAACCATTGGCCTTGCATTCCGCAGACAGAAGGGAAGTGAAAGAAGACCGCAGCAGTGAAAATTGCCAGTTGGGAGCCCTGCAGAATTCTTTCCCAAAGAGTTTGACCAAAGATTGTGTATAGGACCTACAGCTGGTATAGACAGCTCTTCTTCCTGGCCTCATTTATGCAAAATGGGTCATGGCCTTTCTTGCATTTAAGAAAGATGCTCCTGAGCTTCAGACACCTCCAGTGGCCTAAATGGGCATGTGCAAAATGCCACCTTCTGAGTGTGCAGGAAGCCAGAGACCAGAGGAGAAGGTAGGAGGGTTAGTGGTGTCTGGTGGCCACTCCTGGGTGGTCTAGGCAGCTCAGAGATGAAAGGTGTGGTTTCTCATAGCCCTGTTTATGGACATGAAGGCAAATTTTCTTTACCTGATATTTTTGCCTGTTTGACTTAAGGATTTGCTTACATATAGTGAAGAAATAGAATGTGGTGACTTCATTAAAGGCTGTGGGTGTGTGTGCGTGTGTATGTCAGAGATAGAGACAAATTAAAAGTTTTTAAAAATTATTTCTTTGCAGCTCTTGAGAAAATCTATTTTACAAAGAGGAAAACCTGTGGTTGAAGGCTCTTTGGAGAAGAAGCCTCCATTTGAAAAACCTAGTATTGAGCAGGTAAAAAGAAACAAGTTCTTTCTTCATTGGTTTAAGGCTGAGGAAATGATTTTCTTTTCTTACTTTGTATGCTGGGATAGAAACTGGGACCTTAAACACTCTAGGTGTGTACCACTGAGCTTCATCCTCAGCCTGAAGACACCTTTTAATCTTCCTTCCACATCTCTGTTTACATCTTCCTTCCATCCTCCATCCCTGGCTCAGAGATGTTCGGCAAGTCTGTAGAAACTGTCTTGGAACCCTTAGGTCAGAAGTGTATACCAGATTTACAAAATGGCCCAGCTTTTGTGTTTAGGGTTGTTGTATAGTTAGAGTTCACTGTGTGTTTGGGGAAGAAAATAATATTAAACAGAACATGTAGCTTGTAAGAACACATGAACCACTGGGTGTGCTCCCAGCAACTTGGGAGGCTGAGATAGGAGGATCACAATTTCAGGGTCAGCTTCAGCAACTTAACAAGGCTCTAAGCAACTTTGTGAGACCCTATCCCCAAATTAATAATAATAACAACAATAATGGCTAGGATATAGCTCAGTGGTAAAGCATTCCTGGGTTAAATCCTCAGTAAGCATCCACCCCCCCCCAATAAACCCCACAGATGATGCCTTTTCCTGTTATCAGTGTTTTAAACTTAAGCCTTTGTCTTTTTGATTGGCACTGTTAGGAAAAGCCTATTTATTTATTGAGGTGAGGAAATTTGTTTGTAATGTGAAAAAAATTGCTAAGTCAAGCAAAAAACAGCAATTAGAGTTTGGGATCCAGAAATAGACCTCTGGCTACAGTATGATTTCTGGGAAGAAGCCATTTTACTCAGATAATCTGTTAAAATGTATAGACTTTTTCTGCGGGGTTGTCCCTAATGGACATGACCTTTTTATTCCTTCCTTGGTTATATATTCTCAAGTATTTGGGACTGAATTTCTCGATGAGACTCTGACTCTAGAAGGTGTGATACCAGAGTGCTTACCAATAAATGTTATTTTTATCAGTTTTCAAGTTTTTTAGGAGCATATGTTATATTTGATTCCAAATTATTAAATTAGAATCCATTGTTCTTTTATGTGAAATTAGATGAGATGAGCGTGTTCTGCAGGAAGGTTAAGTTACTCCAGAGCTTTTTTTGAAAAAGCACATAATGTTGAAAAGTTTTTTTTTCCTCTGATAAAGCTTTCTAAAACCAAAAGAGTGATAGTGAATGTTTAAATGTTAGTAATTTAGTTCAGAGGAAGAGGACTGAAATTTTAATGGTTTGGTAATGTAGAAGACATGCTAGAGTAGTCTTTTGATTAAAAATTTTGCAGAGGAAAACATAATGTTTATCTAAGAACCACATTTTATGTGAGCCAGTTTGCTAGCTAATAGTGCAGCCAGAATTATTTTGCAGAACAGTCATATTTTATTGCTTAAGGGGGTTTTGATCTTTTTGGTCCATGGTTTTGGTTTTTTCTTTATGCTTTAGGATTGAAGCAGGCAGAGAGCCACTGCTCCCAGCCTTTCTGTCTTGTCCCTTTTCATCTGCTGTGACCTGCGGCAGGATTCTCTGTGGGCCTGGCTGTTTTCTTTAGAGGAAGGGAAGAGATTTTTGAGAATCCAGAAAGTGTCTGTTCTTTTGCTCATTACCCCTAAAGTGCTGGTTGTGTGGGTGTTATTAAGAATTAGTATGATTGCATATTTGCACAAATAAATCACCTTCTCTTCTTTTAAGGGTGTGAATAACTTTGTGCAGTACAAATTTAGTCACCTGCCATCAAAAGAAAGGCAAACAATTGTTGAACTGGCAAAAATGTTCCTCAATCGCATCAACTATTGGCACTTGGAAGCTCCATCGCAACGAAGACTGAGATCTCCCAATGATGATATTTCTGGATACAAAGAGAACTACACAAGGTAATCAGATGATAAGCTCTTGCCTTTAGGCCCTATTAGTGTATGGCAGACCTGAAATTACTGTTGGTTTCTGCAGGAGGATGGTTGCCCAGTTATTATGGTGACTCCATCAATTCCCAGAGAATGTCTATGTAATTTCACAAATAAACTTCTGCACTTCATTAATACCACAAGTTTTAGGGGATGAGGGATCCAGATAATCTAGACTTGTATTTTCCAGTTTGATAGTCCCCAACTGCGTATGGTGGTTGAGCACTTGAAATGTGGCTAGACTGAATTGAGATTTCTAACGTTGGATAATAAATAAGTCTAAAATTATTCATTAATGGTTTCCTTTTCTTCTTTTTCTTGTTTTATTGTTTTGTTTGGTGCTAAGGATCGAGCAAGGGTCGTGCACATGCTAAGTAAGCACTACGTCCCTGAGCTACACCCCAGCACTAATAGTAGTTTTTTTGGTTCTCTTCCCTCCCTTCCTCCTTTCCTCCCTTCCTTTCTCTTTCTTTCTTAAAGAGAGAGGGCAGAGTGAGAAAGAGAGAGAGAGAGAGAATCAATTTTATTTAGTTTTTCACCTGCCTTTGTTTCTCCAACACTTAGCTGTGTACGTGCTGCTGGGGTTCAAACCTGCGTCCTCACTTATAACAGCCATTGCTCCAGCCCCAAGAATTTTTTTTTTTTAAAGAAGGAAAGGTTACTCTATTCTAGACCACAACAAAACTAACATTATTGAGGTAATATCTTCCTGTTCTTGCCCCTCTTGCCCCTATAAACTTTTAATGTTGGTTCTAATGAAAGAAAACACATATAATTTTACATCCTTTTTTTCTCTCCTGCTTAGCATCATATCAGGTATTTCATGAATTATATTATAGCCTGTTGAGTTGATATACTGTAATTTACCTAACCAACCGTTTCTCTATTGCTGGGCATATTCCAATTCCGTCAATATTCTTGAATTAACTAAATATGTTTTTCTCATGTGGTAATTTATTTTGAATGCTTATGAACTGAAGGGTGATGGGATTGGCTTTACAAGTCCAAAACGCAGACCATGTAAAATATGGTCACTTTAAGTAAAAATGACCTCGATTATTCATTCTGTTCTTTTTTTACCACTTTTCCAAATATATATTTTAGAGGCACAGCAAGTGTGTTTCAGGGGACATTATGGAGCTAAGTGTATCTTTTTCCCCCTGATTTAAAGTTGGCCCTGTCTTTTCATAGACTTTTCGATACTCCCCGTGCCCAGGTTGTTTTCTATAATAACAGCTAACTTGGGTGATTGGGTATAATTTAAAATAGGCTTTGCTTTCTGTCATTGATCTGGATTTCTTTTTTTCTTTTTTAATTAGTAATGTCCCCTTTATTTTACCTTCTCTCTCCTTTTACCACGTTTACAATTAGAACTACAAAATGTTTTTCCCTTTGTAATTGGTATTTATTTATTTTATTTTATTTTCTAAGAGAGAGGGGCAGTGAGAGACAGACAGAGAAAGGGAGAAACAACTTTATTTAGTTTTTCACATGGCCTTAGTTGCTCTAACACTTAGTTGTGTACGTGGTGCTGGGGTTTGAACCTGGGTCCTCATGCTTGCCAGGCAAGCGCCGAAACCACTGAGCCACCGCTCCAGCCCCTGTAATTGTTATTTATAGGAATTATAGATTTTTTCAAAATCAGTTTTTATTGTGTAGATCTTTAATTCTACATCTTTCACTTAAGAATTATTGCAGTTATTATACGTAATAAGAGTGGAGATAACTGTCTCAAAAATCTATGTCTTTCAACTGTGAACAGCTGACAAAGCTGAATATTTATTGAAGCCAAAACCCAGAGTATATTTGCAACTCTTAACAGAAATAATTATTTCATCAAGAAGAAGAATTAAATGTGAAATAGCACTGGAGACACTACTGTATTTAAAAAAAACAATAAAAAATATGATCCCCATTTGAGAATTACCAAGAAATGGGCAATACTTAATACTTGAGTAGAAAAAATATAAATTGGGCTTTGAAGGAGCACTGTGTTTGATTTGTGCCTCCATCTCTCCTCAGTGCTATGAGCTTTAGACCAGTTTCTTCACCTCCCTGACCTTCAGTTTCTTCTGTCATGTCTTGAGTGTTGTGAGTCGTCCTTGGGAGGTTTGTACGTTGCGTCTGGTACAGAACAGGTGCCATGAAGATACTGAACATCGTTTGTTCCCACGCACGTTGTTCCCTAAAGTCCAGTCACTGCCAGTGTGGGGTTGTTTAGCTAGAGCCTTAAATGGACAGTTGAATGAAAATTTGAATATCACTTAAAAATGAAGATAATAGGGAAAGAAAAATAGCAGAAGAGCCATGTATAGCCCTACATCCTAAGCTCACCGCTGAAGGCGTAAGAGTGGAGTCCGTCTGTGGCGAAGAGAAGCCTGCAGGAGAAACCAAAGCGAATGTGCCCCCATGAGTTGCAAAACTTGCTGATTTCTAGGTGGCATGTAGACCAGGAGCCCCTGTCCATAATAGATAAGGAAATCAAGGTAGAGGCACCCACCTCCCAGCTTCCCTGGAGTAGATAAAGAAAGGGAAACAGAAAGGAATAGCATGTGGGAATCAGGAGGCTGGGTCAGCGATTGAGAATAAAACCTCACTGCGTGACCACATTTGGGAATTTAAAGAACCGCACAAGACCACACCATGAACTCACTGATGCTAATCATCACAGAAATGGGCAATATCATGGGCTGCAGCCACCAGCTGGCTTCATCTCTCTGTATGAGAACCTCCCTACCTCAGAGCTGTTAGGCTTACAATTTACAGCAGTTGCAGCCATTAGAACAAAGAGGCTGAAGACTTCTGGAGCTCAACATTAGCATGAAAATGGGGTGAAATTGGATTCTCTGTGGAAAGGCTAGACTTGGAAAATGATTGCTTTCATTGCACAGCTAATCTGTCACGCTTTATCCAATAAAAAATCAAAAGCAGGTTGATTTAAGTAGGTTAACTGCTTAAATCATTTACTCCTTGTTATAAAGATAAATTTTGCTTTTTTAAAGTGTAAATTAACTATATATTTATACATACACTCCCAGAAATCGCTATGGTTTTAGAAAAAAAATTCTGGGTAACTATTTTGAAGTTCTCTGAATTTCCAGATAGTGTACCCATATAATTCCACTACAAAGAGAAAGTGTCTAGGGAAGGTGTTTTCTTTTTTCCTTTAAGTAAAGAGAGAGGGACAGTGAGAGAGAGAGAAAAAGAGAATCAGTTTTATTTAGTTTTTCATGTGGCGTTCATTGCTCTGACACTTTGTTGTGTCCAAGGTGCTGGACTTCAAACCAGGGACCTCACACATGCCAGGCAAGCGATGTAACCCCTGAGCCACCTTTCCAGCCCATGTGTTTTCTTAAAATTCATCTGACCAACTGAATTTGCTATAGGAAAATGGCAAATAATTGGTGTTAGATTTTGAGTTGTACGGAAATTCTGAAAGTTAATGATTGCTGCCCCCACACTGGGGAGATGTTTTATAAAAGTATAGAGAAGTTAAGGCTGGAATACAGCATGCTTGCCCAGCATCTGGAAGGCCCTGGGTTCTTTCCCAGAACTGCAAGCAAACAAAACGCAGAGTAAGTTAGATATAGTTAACTAGATTTTGGGAAATAGTTTTATGTAGTCAGTGTTCTGTGAAATAAAGCTCATCACCTTGCATACTGAGCATGCATAATTAGACTTGTAAATCTAGAATAGAATGGATCATTAAGAAGAACAGTAGCTCAGGAGGCAAGAGATCTAGCTCCTACTTTGTATACCAGTTCATCTTCAGTATCCTTTATCCAAAGTTCTTTGGCCAAGAAGTATTTAAGATTTTGAAGTTTTCCAAATTTTGAAATTTTGGCTGGTTGCGGTGGCACATGCCTGAAATCCCAGTGGCTTGGGAGGCTGATGCAGGAGGATCACAAATTTAAAGCCACCTTCAGCAACTTGGTGAGGCCCTAAGCAACGTAGTTAGACCCTTCCTCAAAAAATAAAAAGGTCTGGGGATGTGGTTCAGTGGTTAAGTGTCCCTTGGTTCAATCCCCAGTACATATGTTTTTTATATATATATATATATATATATATATATATTAATATATATATATTAATATATATACACACACACGTATAATATATATACGTGTATATATATACGTATATATATATATATATATAAATAATTGCAGACTTTACTGGTTTAGCATATCTAATCTGAATATTTATAAATTTCAGATTTTCAAAGCATTTTGGGATTTGGGATTTGGGATGCTTAATCTGCTCCCCGCTCCCTTTTTTTTTTTTTTTTTTACCCAGTGAGCTAGGAGAGTTCAGTTAATTCCTGAAAACTAGGTATTTAGTACAGCAAGCATAGGAACAAAATGGCCTCTGTTCAAATTTTCCATTTCTATTCTTTTCTTAAAGGAAATAATGTTGAAGGGCTGGAGTGGTGGGTCACCAGTTATGGCACTTCCCTGGCATGCACAAGGTCCTGGGTTCAAACCCTAGCACCATGTACACAATGAAGTGTCAGAGCAATGAAAGCCACATGAAAAACTAAATAAAATCTATTCTCTCTTTCTCTCACTGTCTCTCCCCCACTTTTTTAAATTTATTTTTTCATCTGGCCTTTGTTTCTCTGACACTTAATTGTAATGTGGTTCCAGGATTTGAACCCCAGGTCCTTGCACATGCCAGGAAAGCAGTGTACTGCTGAGCTACTGCTCCAGCCCTCGTACCTATCTCTTAAAAACAAAAATGTTGAAAAGTATCATGCTGATGTTCAAAATCTGAGTTATTTGAATGATGCAAAATAGTATATAGATGCCTTCTCTGTTAGGTGTGGAAAATTGGAGAACGTATCATATTAGTACTTCTTAGAAGATCTGATTTTAGGCATTTAGGTAAAAATCTTTTCCTGCTATTGAATCTTTGAGGAGGACCTGTGGTCAAGCATGCCCATTTCCTTCTTTCTAGATGCAGTGACCAAGTCAGCTAATTACAGCACCACCAGTCCTCCCCACCAACACTACCACACCTTGACTCAGCATCCTTGCCCTATCTATGGTGCACTTTCTTTTTATTTTTTAAAGAAAAAGGTGGGGAGAGAGAGAGAGAAGCAACTTTTATTTAGTTTTTCATATGACTTTGGATCCTCCTATACTTCATTGCGTCCCGTGGTGCTGGGGTTCGAACTTGTGTACTTGCGCATGCCAGGCAAGCGTGGCAACTACCAAGCCACTGCTCCAGCCCCCTACGGTGCACTTTAATATTAATTGTGGAATTAAAAACAAAGCTGGAAAGTATAAATTGAGGTCTGCAAAACGATTCTTGGAGGAAATGAATGGGAATCTATGATTTGAAATATTTTGCTAGATAATAATCTCTATAGTCTTCCTTTACCCTGGGAAGATTGAACGACTTGTTAAGCATATTTGGATAAAGCTTTATGATAATATTTGTGACCCATCATCTCTGTGGCAGAAATACCATCAGTCTTAGAGTCAGAACAAATCATCTCACATGAGGTTTCTTCCACAGATGGAAATACTCTTTAGATTTTTTTTTTTCTTTTTTGGTAGTGCTTGGAATTGAACCCAGAGCCTTGTGTATGCCAGGCAGGCCTACTGCTGAGCCATATCCCTTAGTGCGCTCTTTAAGTTCTAACTGCCAATAGATGTATAATGTAAGCCACAAATGCAAGCCACACTGTGACTTTTATGTTTCCTAGTACCTACATTAAAAAGAACGAATATACAGGAAATTAATTTTAATGTTTTCTTTTTACCAGTATAGCAAAAATAATATCATTTATCCATGTAAACAAAGTGAAAAATGATTAAAAATGCATTTTTACTTTCTCTCTTTGTACTGAATATTCCGAATCTGGTGTATATTTAGTATTTATATCTTAATTCAGTCACTAAATTTTAACCAGTTAAAACTAAAGAATCCTACTGAAACAATAAAGTTGTGTTTAATGGAAAAATATTTTACACTATTTCTATTTAAAAGTAAAATTGAAGTTGGTTAAATAAAATGGATATTTAAACCCCCCAGTTGTACCAGCTACATTTCAAATGCTCAGCAAGCAGTTACAGTGTGAGTGAGTACTGTATTTGCACAGATATAGACTATTTTCATCATTATTGCAAGCTGTATTGAATAGCATTGGTCTATGAATTGCAGAAGATGGCACATACTTTGTAAGACTTCAGTTGTTACAAGACAATTTTAAGACATAACAATATAACAAAGTTGAAATTCTGATTGTTAAGGTTTGTCACTATTTACCTCTTACTTTTGTAGTTTCATAATTGGTTATTTGGGAGCTAGCCTTCCCTCAGTCCTAAATATTTTATTAGCTTCATCAAATGTGCACAGACTACCATGTAGCAAGGGTTGACTTAGAGGGTAATGAAGTTCTCCATGGAGTATCTTAATGAATTACAAAATCAGTGCTCCTTCTAGTTGTTTTCTATTAGCACAATCACTGTTCCAGATTTGTCAAGATTCAGTGTAACACAACCCATTTCAGTGTTATAAAATGACAATGGGTATTAAATTAAAATGAGAGGAAAGCTGAGTGAAGAAATAGAAATAGTAGAAGGATTTTAAAATTAAATGTGAATCTAGGCAGATGAACTAACACTAATGAAAGCTTTCTTCTCCAAAGGTGAAACACTACCACCTCCATCACCACCTTTTGGGGTATATATGTACCATGCAGAATACGATGAAATAAGGCCATTGGCATGAGTGAATCAATAGGTTGTTTGTCGTACATTTCCTCTGTCAGTTCAAGGGCATTAAAAAGCGTCTCCCAATTTAAAGAAGAACAGGAAAAGCTTATCAGGAGGAGAGCTTTTAATTTTTGGAAAGCAGCCCTGTCCTAGGAGAGGATGTTTCTCTTCTGTCGAGAAATAAGGATCTGTGAATGATACTTTTTGATCAGATTTTCCTGGTTCATTGCCATCCTCTGTGATTCCCACTGTGTTACATGCCTGTTGTTGAGTCCTGGGAATTTCATACTTTGCATCTCTAAGAGACCAAACAAAGACAAAACAACAACAACAACAACAGCAAAAGGATGGTTTTGAAAAGTCTTTCATTGTCTAGCTTTCTATCAGATGCCGCACATTGCCAGCATACCCAGAAATGCAGTCAGATTTCAACAAAACCCCGGGTTTCCTTCTGGTCTGGGCTCGCCTGCAGCCTCTTGCAATGCTAAAGCTCGTTTTCAGCTGGAGTCATTGCAAAGAGTACCCAAGTGGTAGATTATTACTTACTGATTTTCAAGGGATTTTGGTACAGTTTTGAAGATTCTATTTTCCCACTGTAGCTTCAGTAATAATGAGTAATAATAATAATGATGATGATGAGTAATAATGAGTTCTGCATAGGCATTTTAAAGACACATTAAATTTTACTTAGGACTAGGATTCAGGAACTGATTTTCATAAAAGGGACTTCCTCAACTTCTTTTACCTTTTTCTTTTATTTAAACTACCATTTATGTGCTAGAAACTTGAATTACAGTATGTACCTTATATATGTTATTTATTCAAAGAACCAAATGAATTTGATATAATTGTTGTCACTCTTATAGGAAAGGTACTTTAGACTGACTAACATAAAATTTCCAATGTTATGTAGCAAAGGAAGATTTGATTCCAGTGTATGATGTAGCAGAATAGATGATTCTAACATGGTGGTATCAGGGCAAGCTAATCTAACTCCCAAGTTCCTAGCTGTAGTGATGTTGTTGCTTATCATTGCAGGCTGTTTCTTTGAGGGGCTAGTTGTATTGAGAGTTACCATAACTGGATATTTCAGATGACCGAGGGCTGCTTGGAATACTGATGGTGCTTGTCTCCTTGTTGCAGGTGGCTATGTTACTGCAATGTGCCACAGTTCTGTGACAGTCTACCTCGGTACGAAACCACCCAGGTGTTCGGGAGAACATTGCTTCGTTCAGTCTTCACTGTCATGAGGCGACAGCTCCTGGAACAAGCAAGACAGGAAAAAGACAAACTGCCTCTTGAGAAACGAACTCTAATCCTCACCCATTTCCCAAAGTAAGGGAGAGCGCTTGCTCTTGGAGGACTTTCGGTTGCTAAATCTGTGCCAAAGCCTGCATGCATACAGAAATCAGGAATGATGCACAAGCATCCCAGAGAGGAAGGGGAAAGGCCCTCAGTTCCCTTTGTCAGTCTTCTTGGGTTCCAATTTCTTTATTAGCTTGACTTTGTGTTACAGCAACCTTGCTCCCGCACAGGTCCTCCTCACATTTCACCACCTGGGTCATTGTCTCCGAGTCCCATACAATGAGTCAGCAGTTGGTGGGGGAGGATACATATTCACCATTTCCATTCACTCAGGCAGGGAAGAGAACTCAAGAGGCTGTTTTTTTCTACTGGTGAACTACCTGCCTCAGCTACCTCTGGCCCTCATCTTGGGAAACTACACTGCAAGAGAAGAACTGAGTGTGGTGGCACATGCCTGTAATCCCAGCTGCTGGAGAGGGGAGGCAGGAGGATCACCAGTTCAAGGCTAGGCTGGACTACTTAATAAGACATTGTCCTTAAAAAAAAAAAAAATACAGGGCTGTCCAGATCCCTCAGCGTGACCATATTCTTGTAGAATATACATTTTCTTGTGCCTCTTCTTCTTGCCCTAACAGCTTTGAGACATGCATAATCATTTCAATATTTCTGTTTTTTATTTTTTGGCACTGGGGATTGAACCCAGTAGTGTTTAACCACTGAGCCATATTTTGGCCATTTTAATTTTTTTTATTTTGAGACAGGGCCTCTCTAAGTTGCTGAGGCTAGCTTTAAACTTGTCATCTTCCTGCCTCAGCCTCCCAAGTTTCTGGTATTACAGGTATGAGCCACTGCACCCGGCTTCCATATATATGTGTATATGTATGTATGTATGAATATATATTTTTGAAGTGAGAGAGAATCCATTTTATTTATTTTTTCATCTGGTTTTTGTTTCTCTGACAGTTGTGCTGGGATTTGAACTTGGGTCCTTGCTCATGCCAGGCAAGTGCTCTGCAGATGAACCACCGCTCCAGCCCCTGGCTTCAATATTTTTAAATGAAGGGAATATGTCAAAGCAGTGGAACATTGAAGTGCACCCTTGCCCTTAGACCCTTGGAAATGAATTGTTTTTTTAGATAACTTTTTTTTTTTTTTGAGGATAGTGAGAAAGAGAGAGAGAGAGAGAGAGGGAGAATGAATCAGTTTTTATTGAGTTTTTTCACATGGATTTTTTTGCTCTGACCCCTAGTTGCATATGTGGGTGGTGGAGTTTGAACCCTGCACTTATGCATGCCAGGCAAGCGCCATAAGTGCTGAGCCACCACTCCAGCCTCTGGAAATGCATTTTCAATGCTACGAAGCAAAAATTTAAGCTAGGAGGTTGGCTGCTGGTGAGAGGGATGAGGGTAAAGTTGGTAACTTGTGGAGCAGGGACAACAAGACATTCAGGAAGTGGTTCATTTTGTGGTTGTCATTCTACCTAGATCGGTGGTTGGTGGGGGAGGCAGAAGGTGTAATTTCAAAGGCCATACTGTGGTACTCACCTAACTGAGTACTGCTGATTTAGAGAACAGAATGTGAGAGCAGGTATTCTATTCTTTGACCAAAGGTAATTGCATTAAGATATGTTTTATTTGAGAAATTAGATTTTTATCACTAAGATATTATTATTGGATTATCCAATTTGTGTTTCAGGAGGTATGGTTTTAATCCTTAAATAAAAGTCAGGTCCAAACAATAGTGGGAAAATGCTTCCCTGACAGAAATTGAAAATTCCTTGGCAGTTTAATCGAAATCCTAACGCTTTGGTGGAGGATGTCCTGGATAATTCCAGCAGGCTTAAGCTGAACACCAAATATTTGCACATATTTCCTAGAATCCTGATTGTTAGATTTTTCACAAGGAAACCAGCATATGAGATGAGGTACTTAAACTGCAATTTTAATGTTACCCCTCAATTGGGTTAGAATTTCTGGGCATGCTTATGCATTTCAGTGGCTGCCTTTTAACTAGTCTAAGCGCTTTTCCTTATATATTAAATCAATTCATACTTATTTCTTTATTACATTTGCCATAGTGGCATCTTATATTTTTTGATGATAGTTGCCATTGTGTCTAAGCCAAGGGACAAGGAACAAAGAGGGACCACCTCCCCCAACACACACACCTGTTATACTGCTAAAAGATAGATTTTAGTTGCTTTGCACAGTGACGAATTTTCCCCCTTAGCAAATTCATTTTGTGTCTTGCAGATATTTGCTAATTATAGCGTGTTTTGTTCCGTCAACCCTTAGTTGGCATGCATATGCTGTTGAGCTAAAAAATCAACACTGCTTTCTTCTCTGTTACTAATAGTAGGGTAAAACTACCACCCACTTCTGCTTTAAAATCCCTTTTTGCTGAATATGACAACATTGGAGGCTGTTGGGGATTCATACCACAGTTTTGGAAGCAGAGTCACACATATAGAGGTCTGAGGTGCTGAGTCTTGGGCTATCTCAGAGTGAGGGCTGAGACCAGCTTCCCAGCACCCAGTGAAGTCTGACTGTCAGAGACATCATCAGGGCTTACCTCCTTATCCTTCTGTCTTCACATGCTGCCTTTGGTTGCCCTTGGCTTTAACTTGTACTGTCTTTCTTCCCCTCATTTCCTGTTCTTTACAAGATTCTTTTTTAAGAGTCAATATTATTTATTATTTTATCTGTTTTTTTTTTTTTTTAAAGAGAGAGGGGGACAGTGTGAGAGACAGAATCAATTTTATTTAGTTTTTCACGTGGCTTTCGTTGCTCTCACACTTCATTGTGTGTGTGGTGCTGGAGTTCGGACCTGCATCCTCATGCATGCCAGGCAAATGCTCTAACCACTGTAGCCCCCTTCATTTGTTTTTTGTTTTTCTGAAACTTAGTTGTGTATGTATGGTGCTGGGGTTTGAGCTCAGGTCCTTGCGCATGCCAGACAAGCGCTCTGTGGCTAAGCCACCTCTCCAGCCCCTACAAAAAAAAATTTTTTTTTTTTAAGTTTAGTATTTCTGTTTCATTCCAAAAGTGATAGTGTGCATGTTTAAGAAACTTTGGTTTAGGGAAGTAAAAAGAAGAAAAAGGCCACCCATGGCCTTATCATGGTGAACTACTTTTAGTTCTTTTAGATATTTCTATTACAGGGGTGGAGCAATGGCTTAGTGGTTGGAGCACTTGCCTGGCATGCACAAGGACCTGGGTTCAAACTCCAGTACCATATACACAACTAAGTGTCAGAGAAACAAAGTCCAGATGAAATAATAAAATGGATTCTTTCTTATTCTCTCTCCCTCTCTCTCCTTAAAAAAAAAAAAGAAAAGAAAAGAAATTGAAAAATGGTATTTCTATTTTAAAAAAGAAGAGATGCTTCTATTTTTCATTTTTTCAAAAACTCCAGGAGGTTTCTTTTTTTCTTTTTCTTTTTTTTTTTTTTGGTGCCATGAATTGAATCCAGGGGCACTTAACCACTGAGCCACATCCTAGCCCTTTTTATTTTTTGAGACAGGATCTCCCTCAGTTGTTTAGGGGCTTGCTAAGTTGCTGAGGCTGGCTTTAACTTGTGATCCTTCTGCCTTAGCCTCCCCAGCTGCTGGGACTACAGACTTGTGTCATTGTGCTCAGCTAGGTGATGGCCTTCTAAAACTTGAGATTCATTCAATTTATAACATGATGGGAAGTTAGCATAGTGATTAATCCCTGGTCTTGCCATTTTGTAGTTGTGGAAATTTGGACCAGTTATTTAACCTCTCTGTGCCTTAATTTTTTTTCATCTGTAAAATGCATGTAGTATGAGATTCCATCTTATAGTTGTATTATGAAGACTAAGTATATTATATGTATCACCCACTGGCAACCCTGCCTGCCGTCTGGTAAGAACTGTGTATAGCTGTGTGATAAATAAAAATATATAACACTTGGGGCCAATGAGGATTCAGTAAGAAGTTCCTGGAGCAATTCAGGCACACAGTGAGCATTCAGTCAGCCTTAGCAAGTTTTGTGCTTGTAGTGACAGTGACAATGATAGCTATATGGAGAGCTGAAATTGTGTGCTGAGTCTCACTGAGAAAGACAGATGCATTTCCATGGTGTAATGTATTCTACATTCCCTGAAGCTATGCAGGGTCAAAAGAGGATATGTTTGTAGAAATACAATTCTGTATTTAAATTTGCCAGGGATACCCAAATGAATCATCATTGGAGTCTCGATTCCCTAGTATATTACTAAGTTAAGAAGAGACCTAAAGGGTAACACAGTTGACATAGATGATTAGGGCTTTTGAACCTCTAGTAGCATGAATTTTTTTCACTCTCTTATTTTACTGTTGTTTTTATTCTTGTGTTTAGGTTTCTGTCCATGTTAGAAGAAGAAGTTTATAGTCAAAACTCTCCCATCTGGGATCAGGATTTTCTCTCAGCCTCTTCCAGAACAAGCCAGCTAGGAATCCAAACAGGTAAATTTCTTTTTACATAAATTAGCAATCATGAAGGCTGACTTGAAGTGTTAGTAGTAGCTCACTCTGCATTTATTTGTGTTTGTCATCAGGAAATTGAAGACTAGAGCCAGCAAAAAAACAAACACTTTGGCAAATCTTACATCTCTATCCCTATTAATGAGGAAAAAGTGGGTAGAAACCATAGCCTTGCAGCCCTGTCTGTGTTGATGAGGAGTGCAGGTGCACGTCAAGTAGTTAAAGCAGTAGTAACTGCAGGAAGCCTTAGCTTGCACGTTGCAATTTTATGGGAGGTGTAATGTACCAGGCAGCTTGGCTCTGTAGTCAGATGCTAGCTCCTTTCAAGGACACCTACAATCTCAGTCAGTGTCTAAATATGTCCAGGAATGAAGTCTCAGTCTTCTTACTCTGTGGTGTCCACTTACTCCCAGGGATGGAAGGGGTGATAGTCACTGTCAGGATGTAGAATGCTTTCCAGTGGGGCAATGGCATCCCTGCCTTTGGCAGCTAGTGGCATCTGTTGGCATTTTGTGAGGAAGCGGGAGAGATGCCTTTTGGAGTCACAGTGATCCCAGAAAGAGAATCTGAGTTTTTGCCTTTGACACTAGGAAGATTTGATGGAGAAGTCTGGCAAAAAAACAAAACAAAAAAATAAAAATAAACAAACAACCTGAACCAATAATTATTGTGGGGAAAGACAGTGCTGAATGTGGATGTTCAAAGTTTTTCATAGAGCTCTAGCTCTTTCAGTATGAGGGCTTGTGAATGTTGCCTTCAGCAAAGGTAATTTTGTTCTTGCTTAAAAAAAAATTTGAAGTATGCTGGGTGTAGTGGCTTACATCTAAAATCCTAGGTATGTGGAAGGCTTAGGCAGAAGGATCCCAAGTTTGAGGCCAGACTGGGCACCTTAGCAAGATTGACTCAATGTAAAAAATAAAAAGAATGAGGATGCAGCTCAGTGGTAAAAGCACCCTTGGGTTCAGTTCCCATTCCCTTCCCCAAAAATTCCCATCCCCCCTCCCAAAAAAGAATTATGATTTACATAAATAAAATTGAGGCATAATTTACATAAACAATAATAGTGATCACTCTTTTAGTGTAAATATGAGTTTTGAAAAACACGTTTAGTTGAGTAACCATCAGTGTCATGAAAATACGGAATCATTGTCTTCCAGGCCTGGCCACCACTGCTCTGTTTTTCTGTTCTTATAGTTTTGTCTTTTCTAGAATGTCATCTGGAAGGAATGTTTTTTGAGTCTAATGGCTTCTGATCAGCAAAACACATTAGATGAGTCTTTTACCATTTTTTAAAATCTAGAATCCCAACATGAATATAAACATAAATTTACATTTAATTTGTTTTTGTACTGGGAATTGAACCTGGGAAGTGAACTCTTAACACTGAGCTATATTCTCACCCCTTTTTATTTTATTTAACTTTTAAAATTATGATACTGGGTCTTGCTAAGTTGCTGAGGCTAGATGGTCACAAATGTTTTTATTTGAACTCTTGTTACCAAAACATGTCATCCTTATGACCTTTTAGTCTCCCCTTAGGTCATAATATCATGTTTGTTTGGTTGAAAACCTACAGTGTGGTAAGGCCTTACCCGTGCATGTTCCCTGTAGATCTGAGAGGTCAGAGTTTATTGGACATCTTCTCTGTGATTACTGGTCTTTGTTCTTTCAACCTGTGCTATTTATTTTACTGTTTTGTTTTGATACTGGGAATTGAACCCAGGGATGCCTCTCCAGCTCTTCTATAAAAGTTCTCATTGAGACAGGGTTTCACTAAGTTGACCTAGGCTGGCCTTGAATTTCTGATCCTCCTGCATTGCTTGGAGTTCAGATGTGCAGCACTGTGCCCAGCTCATTTTATCAACTCATTTTCTTTGTCCTGATCCTGCTTAGTTTCCAGATGGCATCTGTCCCATATACTCTTCCCTAATTTCTCCCACACACCCTCACAAGGACTAGATCTCCCTTTCTTCCAAACTTTGATAGAACTTTGACTGTTTTCTATCCTTGGTTCTCAAATGTATCTGCATGATGAAACCACCCATGGAGATTTGAAATATTCTGAATGGTGAGTGCCATACCATGAGAGTGGGATGTAATTGGCCTGGGGTGTGTGACCTAGAGCTTGGGACTTTTAAAAGTTCCCCAGGTGATGCTAATGTGCAACATTTGAGAACTACTGTGTTGTGTAATACTCAGCTCATATTATCCTGAAGCCTCATTTTTTGTGTGTATTTTTTCTTTTCTGTTATTGCAGTTCTTTCATTAGCAATAACAATAATAATGATACTTTCAAAAATTGCTTGTCTGTGAATCTTGAGGCTTACTTCGTGTCTTTAAGCCTTCTCATGGACCCTGGTAAACCGGAATTATCTCTTTCACGTGATTGAGGACATTGAAGCTCAGAGTGGAGCAACAAGTTGCCTCAGATTATAGCTTGTAAGAGAAGGAACTGGGTTTCATACCTAGGGCAAATTCCTAACTCCTACACTACCTTAGGGGCCAGAGCCCTACCTGCCCACTGTACTGTCTGGGCGTGCACTGCAGGAGTGCACTGCAGCTTGCAGAGGGAATGAGCAAAGAGCACAGTTTCTCCTCCTTCAGGTCCGGGGATGCCAAAGTTATTCAGCTGGATCAACTCAGCTCTCTTTTGGAGGGTCTCCGAAGAGGATTCTCTATCTGTGAAAACACCTTTGACCCTTGTCTGCTCAAAAATCCTCCCAATCTGCTCAACTTTTGGCCACATGTTATCTATCATAGAATGGAATAAAGAAGGCATAGGTTCTTTAACCCTATGGAAATTTTGTGTTTAATTTTGTGGCTCAGGTTGTCCCCAGTGAAGTGGGATTGTACAGCTTAGTATTACCTGAAGGCTGTCAGCAGCAGGCTGTCTTCTCCTGGTTCTGCTGTAATTGCAGTGTTCTCTGCAGGGGAAAGAAGAGTATAATCATCTACCTAATTGGTATGTCTGCACATCGATGCAACTGTGATAGATGGCATTTGTAATGATGTCTGAAGTCTTGCAAGACGCTTGTGTCTTTTGAATCACTAGAGGTTCCTCTTTGTTCAGAGTCATTGCAGTGTACTTTGAAATTCAGATGGCCTGCATGCTGGAAGAAGAAACATATAGCCATGTGTTCGCTTTCTGTCACTGTGAGAAAATACCTGACAACAACTTAGAGGAGGAAAGGTTTATTTTGGTTCACAGTTTCAGAGATATCAGTTCATTGTCTCCATTGCTTTTGGTCCAAGGCTAGGCAGAACAAGATGGTAGAGGACATAGGAGGAAAGGTCCTCACTTCAGCAGCCAGGAAGGAGAAGGGGGAGGGGAGGGGCCGGGCCGGGACAGCTTTCAAAAATGCGCCCACCTCTTCCAATCAGGTTCCACTTCCTGCAGTTGCCACTTCCCAATAGTTCATTGAATTATAAATCCATTGATGAGATCAGAGCCCTCCTTATCCAATCATTTCCCAATGTTCCGCCTCAGAGCATTGCTGCAGTGAGGCCCAGACTTTACCATATGAGTCTTTGGGGGACATCTCAGAGCTAAACCAGAACAGCCTTATATTTCAGTGTATTCTGATTCTTTCTTTTTTGAGATGTGGGTCTGTGTTGCCCAGTCTGTCCTCAAACTCCTAGTCTCAAGCCATCTTCCTGCTTCAGCCTTACCAGTAGCTGGGCCCTCAGGTGCACCCCACTGCACCTGACTTTATTCTGATTCTTTGTATGTCAGTTACTATTCAGTTAGATGTACCGAGGGTCGGTAGCTCTCTGTGGCTTGTTTTCCTTGTTTCATCACCTTTTTGATTGCTGGGAATGTTCTCTGTACACAGAGCTGTGGCTGCCTTGAAAGTTGGGTGAACTTTCCTTCTGGGTTTCTGTTCTGCCGTCCTATGACCAGTGTTACTGAGAAGGTCTGTATTCATCATCTTTGACCTCTTCAGCTATAGATAAACAGCACAACTAGCAAAAGAGCATCCTTTTTGTACAGTGGCTTAAACAAACTGAAAACTAGTTTGGAAATACTCTCGGATTTACAGAAAAACTATAAGAACAGGATAAAGATAATCTAGATTCACTAATTATTAACATTTTGTTATACTTTATTGTCCTCCCCTATCCCGTTCTGTATCCCTTTTTTTTTTCTATCTCTTTTCCTCTTTCTGTCTGTATACCTGACCCTCCATTCGATTTTTTCTCATAAGTTAGTGTAAAAGCACAAATATTATTCCCCTTTACTGATTCTCTGGGCTACTGTGAAAACCAAGAGTGTTCTCATACATAGTTCCTATGAGGGTGTTTTTTTTTTTTTTTAAGAGAGAGAGGGAGAGAGAGAGAGAGAGAAAGAGAGAGACAATTTTATTGTTAGTTTTTCATGTGGCTTTTGTTGCTCTGACACTTCTTTGTGTATGTGGTGCTGGGGTTCTAACCCATGTCCTCATGCATGCCAGGCAAGCATTGTAACTGCAGAACAACCACTCCAGCCCCAGAACTATGAGTTTTTAAGTCAATTTAAACTTGAATGCAGTATTGTTATCTCATCTATAGACTGTCATCAGTTTTGCCTCTTGTCTCAGTAATGTAGTTTATAGCAATTTTCCTGTCACCTTAGGAGACCTATGATTACTAGGCTATACCGTTGTTGCTTGCACTGGGTTTGATCACTTGGTTAAGGTGATGTCTGCTGGTTTTCTCCACTATTGCATCAAAAAGTACTTAATGGTGGGAGGTACTAAAGACTATGCAGAGATCGTTTTTTCAGCAAAATTGTATTCAGTCTGCATACATGATTTTTCTTGAATGACTTATTGTAAGGTGGCTGCCAAAAAGTGTTTTTTTTTTAACTACCTTTCATCATTCTTTCTTCATTTATTTGTTGGCATTCTTCTGTATGAAACATCTCTCTGCCTTTTCATTCATTCATTCATTCATGTGTTACTTTATCAATATGGATTTGGATATTTTTATTTTATTCAATGAGTTATAAGCTAATACTGTCTTTATTATCTTGGTGCCCATGGCTTTTTAAAAATTTTTATTTTTTATTTTTATTTCTTTTTGGTACCAGAGATTGAACCCCACAGTGCTTAACCACTGAGCCACATTCCCAGTCGTTTTTATGAAAGGGCTTTGCTAAGTTGCTGAGGCTGGCTTTGAACTTGGGATCATCCTGCCTCAGCCTCCCAAGCTGCTAGGATTATAGGCATGTGCCACTGTACCTGGCCAATGGCTTTTTTTTTTTTTTTAAGATAACTTTTGGTTTGGTCTTGGGCAATGATAGGATGGTCTTTTATTGTCTTGATTTGTTTTTGCCTTAGAAAAAAGAATCATGTAATACCTTCTTTTCCTTTTCTTGGGCCAGTTATAAATCCACCTGCTGTGGCTGGAACAGTTTCATACAATTCAAACTCATCTTCCCTTGAGCAGCCAAATGGAGGGAGCACCAGTCCTGCTTGCAAAACGTCTTCTGGGCTTGAGGTAAACCCAGGTAAGCTCTTCAGAGGGGATGAGAGAGGGCTGTGACATGCCCTAGGAACTGCATGTCTGCAGAGCACCTAAAGCAGACTAAAACCAACTACAGATTGTGCATGACCAGGATTTTAATGACTCAAAATCACATTGTATCAGGTTTTGGACTGTGTTGTTGCTGTATATCAAATTAATCCAGAATATAGTCTTAAAATCTATAATGACTTATGAGATAGTTCCCTCATTTGGTGTATTGTCTGGTAGTGGTAGGGTTTAGCTAGTCTCGTGATCTTGCCTAGGTGGACTCACCCTTCTACCTATTGACTGGGCCCTGTTTTCTAGACTTGGCTACAGCACTTACACGGAAGAAACTCTGTTCCTAATATTTCTCATCATCCTCCTGGGACCGCTGGGCTATGCAGAATGTGTCCTTCTTGTGACAATGGCAGAAGCACCAGAGAGCAAGCAAAGTTATGCATTCTCTTGAAGCCTTGATGTGGATCTGTTAGCCCCTCACTTCTCCCTCTTTCTGTCATCCAAAGCAACTCATACGTTTGAACTAAGAGTCAAAAGGGTGGAGAAATGGAGAAAGGTAGCCTATTCCTTTTGTTGGAAAAGCTGCAGTCACATGGCAAAGCAAGTGGAAGATAGCAGGGTAAAGAACTTGGCCGTCAATGTCATCTACCACATGGACAAGTGTCTTTTAATCCTAGAGGCAATTCATGGCACAGAATTTTTACTTTTATTTTATTTGTGGTAATGGGGGTTGAACCCCAGGCCTCTAGTACTTTCCTAGCATGCTACATCCACTGTGCTATATCCCGCCACACAGAATGTTTTAAGGGTCACCTTTCTGCCCACAGATTTGACATCAAACACATCTTGTATAGGATAACATTTTGAAATAGAAGAAGTGTTATGAAAAATGAAGAGCAGAGAATCTTATGAAGTATATTTAGCGTGTACGCCATTCTCTCTCCCATTTCCAAGGCAGACATCAGTACTGAGTGAAGACTCTTTACCACAGAGTTGGAATGCAGCCCAAGTGCTAACTTTTTTCTTTTCTTTTTTTGTACTGGGGATTGAACCCAGAAATGCTTTACCACTGAGCTACATCCTCAGCCCATTTTATGTCTAATTTTTAAGATACCTTTATTTTATTTTTATGTGGTGCCGAGGATGGAACCCAGTGCCTCACATGTGCTAGGCACTGTTCTACCACTGAGCTACAACTCCAGTCCCCAAGTGCTTTCTTAAAACACTGTTAGCCTTTCAGTTTGAGCCACAGCAGGTGTAAACCACATTTATGAAATACATAGTTTGCAACATTTCCCTTGGTCTGTCATGGAATTTGAAGACTTATTGGTCATATGTCTGAAAGTATTCTCGCTTATCTCCAGAAAGGACAACAAAAAAGACTTATGTACAGCTATTTAGTAATACAGACTATTTACGGAAGCTGCAGACAAAGAACTTTGTATCACTTTTCCCCTTTTTAACTGAAGATAGTGGAAGTACTGTATGGATGTGTGCTTGATGGGGTTTATATCTGAGGAATAAATTAGATTTGAACATCTAAAAGCTGAAAGCAGTTAATTTTAAGGATAAATACATGTTATGAAAATAAAAAAAACATGACAGGGGTAAGGGGAAAAAAAGCCACTATGTGTTCTAATAAAGAAAGTGGGAGAAAGTTCCCTCTGCTTTGGCATGACCTTCCCAGCATGTGACATGCTTCTTGCACCTACTTCATAGGCTAGGGGCACTTTGTGACCTATTGTTTTAAGCTCCCTGCCCCACCAGGTGTGGTGGTGCATGCCTTGTAATCCCAGCAACTTGGGAGACTGAAGCAGGAAGATCACAAGTTTGAGGCCAGTCTGGGTAACTTAGTGAAAGCTTGTCTCAAATAAAAAAAATAAAAAAATAAAAAGCTCATTGATAAAACTCCCCTGGTTTCAATGGGCAGGACCAGGGGTGGGAGGAGTGAATTATAAAGTCAGTCATTTTATTTATTTATTTATTTTTAAAGAAAAAGGGACAGTGAGAGAGAGAGAGAGAGAGAGAGAGAGAGAGAGAGAAAGAGAGAGAAGATCAATTTCATTTAGTTTTTCAGGTGGCTTTCATTGTTCCAACACCTAGTGTACAGGTGCTGGGGTTTGAACCTCTGTCCTTACACATGCCAGGCAAGTACCACAACCTCCAAACCTCCGCTCCAGCCCCAAGTCAGTCATTTTATAATGAAAACATTAATTCACCATTTAACTTATTTATCTAGAATAAAACAGTTCACTAGCATGTTTGAAATATGTATAAAGATATATATTATATATGCATACACACATACTTGTATATTTTTACATATATATGTATACCTCTGAGTTAAACAGAACTACAAGGAGAAATTATCAGTAGTTTAAAGTTTCAACAGATATCCCTGAGTAATTAATTCAGCAGACAAATATATTTATAAAAATGTAGAAGCATTAAAAACATGATCAACACGCTTGAGCTAATAGATATTTAGAGATCATTACTCTGAAAAATTGGAAAAACTCATATTCTTTCCATGAGGATACTGCACATTTATTTTTTAAAAATTGGTCTTATTTTAGGTCATAAAGCAGCTGTCAAAATTTGTTGACATTTTGGTGTCATGTGTACCAGATCCTCTGACTACGAAGAGACTATATTAGAATTACTAACCAATGATAACTAGAATCATCCTGTGCATTTGCAAATGAAGCAACATTTGCTTTAATAACTCATATATGAAGTTAAAAATTGTCATAGCAAATAGGAGATATTCAGAATGGATCCTGGGTTGGAAATCATGGTAACCTCCTCCTTCTCTTTCCTACCTTCTACCGCTACCCTTTCTCCTGATGAAGTGAGAGTCAACCTCCACATCCATCACTTGTATTAGAAAACTGGTTGGAATGCTGGCAAGTTTTCTGTTTAAAGCCACCCATTGTTTGTCTTTTATTGTGATTATTATAGGAGAAAAGCGGAAAATGAATGACTCTCATGTTCTGGAGGAGGCCAAGAGACCCCGAGTTATGGGGGATATTCCTATGGAATTGATCAATGAGGTCATGTCTACCATCACAGACCCTGCGGCGATGCTTGGACCAGAGGTCAGCAGGGTAAACTGAACAGCCGAGTGATAAGGCCCCCTGTGGTGTCTTGGCCACTCCCACTCACAGAAATGGGGGTTGCAATGCTTGGCGTTCACATGCCACCCCGGTGTGCATTTCAGCTGGTGGTCATGATGGGGGAGGACAGAAATTGCTGATCAAGAGGTGATTGATTCCCATTGATGACTATTACACCCCAGGGTCACATACCATTAATGTCACATAGTTGAGAAAGTTTTTGTTTTGAAGAATTGCAAACTCTCATAAATATTACAAAAATCCTGTAATAAAAATCCATGCGCTCTTTGTCTAGATTCAGCTGTTTAATATTACACCGCATTTGAACTTTCTTGTCTGTCCCTTTTTCTCTCCTGTGAACCATTTAGAACCATTTCAGATGTAAAAACAGATGTCATAATACTTGACCCTTTTCTGCATGTATTTCATAAGAATAAGGCTAACACAGGGCTGTTAAACTATAGTCTACAAGCTAGATCTGGCCCATTTGTATTTTGGAAATATGTGTGACTGTCCGTACAACAAAAGATTTGAAAAATTGAGAACGAGGATATACGGCTCACAAAGCATAAAATGTTTATTATCTAGCCCTTTGCTGAGAAGTTTGTTGACCCATGGCCTTGTATACACCCCATACCCCAATTCTCCATCCACCCAGATTTCATCCTTTATGACATTTGCTTCTGTTGTTGAAGGATCAGTTAGGGATTATGCATTGCATCTAGTTGTTATTTCTTCATCTCTTTTAGTCTTCTTTAATCTAAAACAATTCCCCAGGGGCTGGAGTGGTGGTTCAGCGGTTGAAGCACTTGCCTGGCATGTGTGAGGATCTGGGTTCGAACCCCAACACCACATATACATCTAAGTGTTGGAGAAACAAAGGCCAGACGAAAAAATAGAGTTGATTTTCTTTCTTTTCTCTCTCTCGTCTCCCTTTCTCTCTTAAAAATACCAAAACCAAAACCAAATTAATTCTCCAGCTGTTTTTTGGTCTTTGCAATGTTGACATTGTTGACGATGAGTCTTGGTCAATCCCTTTGCATAATGTCCCTCTGAGTTTGTCTGATTGTTGACTAGTGGTTAGAGTGATTCAAGCAAAGCAATTTTGGTAAAAATACTGCTTTGCACACAGGGACAGGGTGTCTTAAGAGATTTCTTACAGTTTCCAAGAAATGAAGAAATGGCTTGGATGTCATTTTATAAACAACTTTATGGCTTTCTAGTGTGGCTCTTTTAGATTAAAGTATTTTTACTCTGCTGTATTTCCTTAGGTGTTTGTTTTATGGTGTTGAGGATAATTCAGAAAACTGGAATGTCATAATAAAAAGATCATAAAATTGTTCCTTACATTTTCTGCAAGATATTCAGTCTGGGTACTTAAAACTCTAGTTCTTTTTTATACTTGTCTTTTAGGGTTTTAGTAACTTCACAGATTAGCTGAACTTTTCTTTTTAGCTGTAAAGTGGGGATTCCGTCAACCATTTCAAAATTTGTTGTGCAGATTTAGTAATGTATCAAAACTGGCTCATATTGGAATGTACAGAAAAATGTTAAATTTTCAGGGGGTTTGTAAGCTGGTTACTTAAACATCTTAGTAGCTTGAAATTGGCTGTGGTAGTACCTGGTTACGTGGACAGCCAGCTGTCGGCCAATGAATTGAGTAAGTGCTGCCAGTTGGAACTTTTCTTCCCTGGAGAGCTAGTTGTTGAACATTTGCTTGCACACCACAAGGTGGATTAAATAAGATGGGAACATACAGGGCTGGCAAAGGTGATACTGCCAGCTGTCGTTAGTGTAGGTCAGCACTCACATTCCTCTGAGAAGAAAGCTGTCCTCCAACAAGGTGCTAAGAGTATAACTGACTGCTGCTTTTTTGCCGGTTATGAGAATTTGATATCTGTCCTCTCAAGGGTCTTTCAAAGCTTAGCTGGATGAGACTCCTTAGGGGTTGGCAAACTATAGTCCACAGGCCAAATCTGATCTATCCTTTTTTTTTAAATAAAGTTTTATTGGCATACCACTGTGCCTGTTCTTTAACATATATTCTATAACTGCTTTTTTTTTTTTTTGGAACAGGGTGGTTCTGGGGACTAAAACTGCTTTTATATATCAGTAGCAGTCGAGTAATTAGGACAGAGAAGACCCTATGACTCAAAGTGTCTAAAATATTTTCTATCTGACTATAGAAAAATTTGCTGATACCTAATTCTACAGAAAAGATCATCCTTGTACACGTGTAGTATTCAACTTTCTTATAGTGTTTTACTAACCTTTTCTATTTTGTCTTCATAACTTGTATGTGTATATATGTTTAGGACCCTGAAAAATCTACAAATGTGTGTCTTAATAGGACGATTTTTTTTTTTTTTTGAGTAGTACTGAGGATTGACCCCAGGGCCTTGCATGTGTTAGGGTGAACACTCTCCCACTGAGTTCAGTGTAAACTCCTAGTCCTTTTGAACTAGTCCTTTTGTGACCTTAAACTTGGGATCCTCCTACCTCAGCTTCCTGAGTAGCTGGGGTTACAGTCGTATGTCATCACACCTGGCTCAGAAGAGAAGCTTTGTAGCGGTCCAGCCTCACTATCTTATGACAGTAACTCTTAATGTTTTTCCTATCTCTTGCATCCCAGACCAATTTTCTGTCAGCACATTCGGCCAGGGATGAGGCAGCAAGGCTGGAAGAACGGAGAGGTGTAATTGAATTTCATGTGATCGGCAATTCCCTGAACCAGAAACCAAACAAGAAAATCCTGATCTGGCTGGTTGGCCTACAGAATGTGTTCTCTCATCAGCTGCCCCGAATGCCAAAAGAATACATCACACGGCTCGTCTTTGACCCGTAAGTTGAGCTTAGCGCTTCCCTTTTCTTTTAATTCCTTTTTAAATGAAAGGATAGGTCCTCTTAGATAGTGAAAGTCAGTCCTAGCCACCCACTGAATCCTCTTGCCCGCCTTCATGCTGCGGATATGGCGGGCTGCATTAAGTTAATCTTCGCATTAAAAAGCACACTGTGATTCATTTTCCAGCAATGTATAAATGTTCTTGTTAATAATAATGAAGTTTTATTTTAAACTGCTGGTGACCATCCTGTGCTTCACTCATCATGTCAGTGAGAGAATATAAACAATAAGATGTTGTCTTCCTTTTTTCATAGTCAAAGCATTCTTGGTTTTAGTGATTTAACTGGGTTCCATTGTTGCCCAGGTCTGTAAACACTGGGAAAATTATTGGGATATAAGACAGATTCATTTTGAAAATCCATTGCTTAAAACACACACACACACACACACACACACAAACTACATTTCTCTGATTGGTTGTGTTTTAGCATATATTGCCCAATAGTCAATATGCACTATAATGCATGCATGTGACAATTCATAGTGACACTTTAAAGAGAGAAGGTCTGACAATATTTTATAATGCAGGGTTTGGCCAAGTGTACATGTGGATTTTGTGTTCTTTTCCATAAAGTTTCTATACTGTTTTTTTTTTTTAAAGAGAGAGGGACAGAGAAATAATTTTGTTTATTTAGTTTTTCGTGTGGCTTTTGTTGCTCCGAGACTTTGTTGTGTATATGATGCTGGGGTTTGAGCTCACATACTTGTGCATGCCAGGCAAGCACCATAACCGCCGAGCCGCCACTCCAGCCTTCTGTACTGTATTTGAGTAATAACAAACTCTTCAGAAATATGCACCATGTTTGGCCATGACATCCTCACTCCGACCTCCACTGTGGATCACCTGGGTCTTGGGTGTATCAGTTTCAGAACACCTCCATAGTTATTCCTTTTCCATTTGTAAACCTCAGACACTTCTTAGGGACTTGTATCTGGTTCTGAAGGGGACTTCTAATGAAGTCTTGTGCAGTTAGGCTTGCTCCAAAAACTCCCCAGTGAAGGGTGGTCTAGTGAAGATAGTGGCTCTGTGGAAACTCCAGGCACACCTCTTCTCGGTTAGTTAATAAGGAACACCTCAAAAAGTATATTTATATTACCAAGATAGGTAAAACTTTGACATAATCTTATTCTTTCAGGAAACACAAAACCCTTGCTTTAATCAAAGATGGCCGTGTCATTGGTGGTATCTGTTTCCGTATGTTCCCATCGCAAGGATTCACAGAGATTGTTTTCTGTGCTGTAACCTCAAATGAGCAAGTCAAGGTAAGGGAAACCCAGGGTCTTAGAAGAAAAGTAGAATGTGGGGCTTTTCACTGTAGCTGTGGAGCTTGAGGAGCTCTCTGTTTCCTGTCCAGAGAAGGTTCGAAGTGAAGAGTCCTCTCACTGAGTGTGTGTGTATGGGTATGTGTGAGGAGAATGAACTGTCTCATGTACCAACAAGTAGGGCTGTGTCAGGCTTTTTTGGACCTTGGGCCAAAGCACACTGCTCAACCCTATATGCAGTTTAAGTGTAGTCTATAGCAAATTGAGGTATTTGAATGTAAAGCTCAGTGTTCATTGTTAATTTACATGCAACAGGCACACACATGTACTTGCATGCATGCGTGAGCATGTGTGCGCGCATGCACACACCTGTCAACACTGAAACACCAGAAAGGACATGGTTGATCTGGATTAGGAAGACAGTTTAAGTAGCTTACACTTGAGAAAAATTCTTATGCCTTTGCCCCGAAAGGGAACAAGGACTAAAGAAATTCTAATAAGGGAAGTAATGAAAAAATTGAGCACAGTTTTCCTATTCATGTAGGGTGTGGAATGTGTTGGAATCCCTCCCCCTGCAGGCCCCCGCAATTGTTCTTAGTTTAGGTCCCTCTTCCCTATACTAAGACCTCTAATTGGTGTGGCTCGAATAAACTAGACTTCCTATGGACAGGCTCTCCTCTAGACCATGTTGTCTTTTGCTCTGCTATTCTTAGGAAAAGGGAATTAGAAAATGTATCCTTAGAAGATATTCATTTAGTATGTAGGAAGCCCTAAAGGATATCATGGAAAAATATGGTGGTTATTGGAAAGGTAAGCAGCTCATAGTTTGATCATTGCCAAGGAAAGTTGTTGGGAAGTCTGCAGTAATGTTGTCCAACAGTAGTGTTGTGCAACCTGCAATATGTGCTTCAAGATTTTCTACTGACTGCTTTATAAAAATGCAAATGGAGCCACGTGACATTCATTTTTAAAATATATTTTATTTTACTTAATATTCACTATCACGAAGAATTATAGAGACTATTTACATTCTTTGTCTTGTGCTGTCTCTGTAACCCAGTATATATTTCACTCTCATCTCCATTTGGCCTGCTCATATGTCAGGTCCTCGGGAAGCACTCGTGGGGAGTGATTCATGTTTTGGATAGTGCAGGTCTAAAGACATGCCATTTGCGAAAACCAAACATGAATCACTGGAAGGAATCATTCTCTGCTTGAGGGCTACGGTCACTGCTCTTGGTGCTTTCACTTTTATTAACAGCTTTGCTCTTGACTCACAGTGCTGATTATAACTGCTGTAATATATTTATTCTCAAGAAGCACAAGTGCAGCCTTTTGTCTTTTATTCCTAGCACTGAGTATCAAAGGGCAAATGCAATTCTGCAGTCTTCCATTCATCATTCCGACTGGGGAAGAGGAAGACCCAGATGTGCTGGAAACTGTTTTCTGGTGATTTTTCAAGGAATTCTGACAGTATATCTTTAGATGGTGTTACCACCATCTTTATGATTTTTACTCTTGGTCAGAATCAGAGGTGTCCAATTATACATAGATTTCCCAGGGTCCAGAGTTTAGGATCTTACTTAAAAGAACATTTTGACTTTTCATAGAGAGAACACCTGGAAAATATGCTTTTAGTTTGCCATTTCAGAAAGATTGCATATTTTTTGTCTTCAAGGATAGCTATTTCTTGTTTGAAAAGGTTGACTAAGGTTGTCTTGGACTCTTATGAATATACCAGAGGGAAACTGAAGGTATTTAATATGAATACTTTGTCTTATTATTTCCCAGAAGGGCAATTTGTTTTTTTCCCCTAAACCATGTAATTTTCTAAAGAAGGAAGGTAGCCAAACATCACAAACTCAGTAGAAAGAACCAGGGGTAAAAATCACGGAAGTGACTTGAAAGTACAGCTTTAGAAAATGATTAGTTTTTCAAAACTGAATACAATGAATGAATAAGACTCCCATCAATATATATGAAAAAACATTAAGGACTTGCTTTTTAGTAGAATAGGAATGGGAGAAATAGTTCTTCTACTTGTTTTCTGGTCTTTTCATTGTCCTGTGTCATTAGTTATGAGTTACTGAACAATTCCTGAGACGTGGACTGTCCTAGATACTGACATGTTCACAGGCTTGTACTTTGAGGTAGAGATTACTGAACTCCACCAACTCATAACACTGGACAACACAAAGGCCATGTTCCAACATAGAGCGATACTCTGTGGGTCCCAGTGGCAGCAGCCCATATCTGTGAAAACAGCAAATGCATAAGTAGAAGTGTGTTGTTGTTGTTGTTGTTGTTGTTGTTGTTGTTTTTCTGGTACTAGGAATTAAATCCAGGGATTTTTTTAAGAACAACCCTCAGCCTTTTTCATTTTTTGTTTTGAGACAAGTTCTTCCTAAGTGTCGGCGCTGTCCTTGAACTTGCATTCCTCCTGCCTCTGTCTCCCAAGTGGCCAGGAGTACAGGTGTGCACTGCCATGTCTGGCTGCATAATTTACAGATTTTACATGTTTATTTACTATATTAAAAACCTGACTAAATGTTACTTTAAAAATCATTGGTCATGGGGCTGGAGCAGTGGCTCAGCGGTTTCGGCGCTTGCTTGGCAAACATGAGGACCCAGGTTCAAACCTCAGCACCACATACACAAGTAAGTGTTGGAGCAATGAAGGCCATGTGAAAAACTAAATAAAGTTGTAAAAAAAAAAATCATCGGTCATTATATATCAAATTCTATGAATACGTTAAGATTTGTATGTGAATTTATCTTGGCCAAAGCACACACAAGGTAACATTTGAGAATTTACTTGAAACTCCTCACCTGGTTTAGAATACCTTGTCATGTGAAAACCACTTGCATTTCTTATACTTTAAATTTCTTGTAATTTAAAAATTATATCTCTAATATTGTTTTTTACCATATTTAAATAAGTTTTACAGTTATGAAATGGATTTGGAAAGGACTCCTTTTTTTTTAGGGCTGAGGACAGAACTCAGGGCCTTGAGCATGCTAAGCAAGCGCTTGCTCAAGTGCTCTGCCACTGAGCTAAATCCCCAACCCCTGGAAAGGAATCATTTTGATGACAGTTAAAAATTCAGGCATACAAACAGGGGAAATAGTTTTGGGGTTCATACATAAATATTTGCTTATAGTAGCTTTATGTTTTCAGTGTCTGACCAAGGTGGTATTTAACTGCTAGTCATAATACTAGACATAGAGGAGGTTCAAGTTAGAAAACACAGCTCTTACAGGCAACTTGAAAGGGGAAAATTTCTTTATAGAGATGACAAACCGATTGGCACTGATGAAAAATATGTTACGCAGGTCATGAGAAGCTAAGAGCCATCATTGCTCTTTTAGTGTAAGCTTAATTGAATTTTGGGGTAAAGAGAAGAAAAATTTATAGTTCTATTAACTCTTTCCAAGATGGTACATGTAACAAAGTCATAGCTGTCTTGCATCAACTACCTTTACGATGAAGTGAGCTGCATAAGAAGGTGCATTTTTTACTAATTTATAGACTGTACTTTAACTATGCACATGTTTCCCTGTGATTCAACAACTCTCCCCTTTCCTCCGATTTTTATCTTTAAAAATAAATTTTAGCTGGGCATGGTGGTACAATCTCAGTGATGCGGGAGACTGAGGCAGGAGGATTGCAAGTTCAACGCCAGCTTTAGCAACTTAGTGAGAACCTTATGAACTTAGTGAAAGCCTGTCTCAAAATAAAAATAACAAGGACTTGTTCTCTGTGGTAAAGCACATCTGGGTTCTACCATGGGATTGAAAAAAAATAATTATGATAATTTTAGTTACATAAGCCATACAAAAATACATTTTTATATAAAGCAAAAAAAAATCTCATCCCCATCTTGCTGTTGTCAATTTTTTATTTATCCTTCCAGATACTTCTCTTCTGATTTGCATGCATTTTTGATGGCAGTGTGTTTTGTAGTGTACATAAATGGAATTTATACTGTATATAGTTTTGTACTTAAAAACAATCTCAACATGTTGTAGAGGTCTTTCTTTCAATTTCATTATATACATGTGGTTATTTAAATTTATCTTTAAATTAAATTAAATTTAAAATTCAGTTCCTTTGTCATTCAAGTACACAATACCCACCTGTGACTAATGGCTACCATATTGGATAGCATAAAGAATATTTCCATCATTGCAGAAATTTCTACTAGTGGTACTATAGAGAGCTGTTTTATTCTTTCTTTATAGTATTTCATTATGTGGAAATGTGATAAGTTAATAATTTCCCTATTGAAGACATTATGTTTACATTAATTTCCTATCATTGACAGTGGTCTCTTTGAAAATGTTTTATAGGCACTGATAAGTGGAATTCTGTATGAATGAATATGGCTAATCTAAATTATTTCTAGATTACCCTCTCAATGGGCCTCCTAATTTACATTTTCACCAGGGATTTTGGAGAATATCATTTCACTTAATCCTTACAACCTTAAAGATACTTGTATGTAGCTGAATGAAATATTTCATCTTAGGGTGGAATGCTCTGATTTCTATGCTATTGAATGTATTTGTTTCTTTACTGGTAATATTTGTTGCTTGCCCCTATTTTCTGAAAATTTTTCATTTTAGACTATCCCCCTTTTTGTATTAATCCTGTAGAAAATAGTTATATAGTCTTATTATTAAGGTTTAACATTTATGTTTCATTTATGGTATCTTAAATTGCTTATGGTACCTTATCAAAGTTTAAAAATGTGAAGTAGTCTGTTTAATATCAGTCTTCTTCTTTGTACTTTTGCATTTTATACATTTTGAAGAAGCCTTTTTGTACCCCTACGTTAATATACCCACTTTTACCTCTTTTCTCATGCATGTGCTCTCTCTCTTTCTCTTTGTCTGTCTGCCCCTCTCTCTCATACACAGATACTTTTTTTTTTTTTCAGTAACAGGATTGAGCCCAGAGCTTTGGTAGTTAAACAGTCTACTACTGAGCTGCATCCCAGCTCATGTTTTGTGTTTGCTTTTATGGGCTGGGAATTGAACCTAGGATCTTGCATATGCTGGCGAAGCACTCTGTGATCCCAGCCTTTTTATTTTATTTGAAGGTAGGGTCTATGTTGCCCAGGCTGGCCTTGAATTTCTAATCCTAATTGCCAAAGTCTCCTAAATAGCTGGGATTATATAAATCATGTGCCACCATGCCTGGCCCTATATCTTATTGTAGTACTTTGTAAAAAGTCTCTTTTACCTTACATTTAGATTTCCAATCCATGTCTTTCATTTGACAAACTCTTTTAAGTCCTAGCGTAAACATCTTAATTTCCTTCTATCCTCCGCCCCTTCACCTTGTTTATCTTATGGTCTTTTTTACTATAACAGGTACAAATATATCACTTTTTCAGAACTGTGCAGTAGATACGTAATGTAAGACTGAAGTACAAGTCACATTTGTAATTTTAAAATTCTTAGTAGCTGCATTACAGAGTAAAAAGAAATCAGTGACAGTATTTTTATATTCTTTGTTTAATCTAATATATTCAAAATATTTCCATTCCAGCATATAATAAGTACAAAGTTTTGGGGTTGGGGTTTAGCTCAGTGGCAGAGCGCTTGCCTAGCATGCGCAAGGCCCTGAGTTTGGTCCTCAGCCCTGAAAAAAAAAAACAAAAACAAAGTATTGATAATGACAGTTTTCTGTTGCATCTCAATTTGGATTAGTCACATTTAAATCACTCCGTGAGTCTAGTTGCTACCATATTGAACATTGCAGCTATCTTACTGTAATTATGTGTTTATGTGTTGGTCTTCCCCATTTTACTGTCTCCTCCTTAAACAAAGAGATATTGCATTCATCTTTTTATCCAAGTTTTATTCAGACTTACAGTGTTTCAGTATTGTGACATATTTGTGAAAAGCTGAAGGGTCTTTGGGTAGCATCAATGACAGAACAATTTCCTGAAGGGGGAGATTATACTGTCCAGTTTGGAGGACAGAACATCACCTGTTAAGCTTGGTTGAAGGACTCATGCTTTAGAAAGGCATTCTTGTATTGGAGAAAGTCCTGAAAAAGGTGATTTGGTTGATGTGGGGTTGATGTGGGGTCTTCCAGTCGTGCACTCTAAGGAATGATGACTGTAGCCTTGATGCTTGGCCTGGGGTTTTGGAGACAGAGATAGATGTGAGTGGGAGAGCATACTCATCAAGGGTTTGGAGAGCTAGCTGTTAAAAGCAGAAATGAGCCTTCATAACTTGAAGAGTAGATCTAAGGTCAATTAGAAATAATGAGGGGCCAGATCTCAGGTTAACCTTAGGAAGGTCTTCATTCCTAAAAATAAGTTGGTCCATCTGAGAACCAAAGCATACCCTTACATTGGAGGCATTCCAGCAGATTACCTACCTTCTTAGAATAGATGACAGAAGACTTCTAGCTTCACTTGGAAAGGGGAGTTAGGCTCAATGATTTCCAAAGACCCCTTTGCCCTTGCAGTGCTATGGTTCTGTGAGATCATACTTGTGAACACATTTTGGGTCCTTTTATGTGAAGATATATATTTGTGGATGCTTGGATTTACTTTGATCTTTTTTTAGGAGGTTCAGAAACAATCCCAATAAATTAATAGACTTTCTGTCAGCTTTGTATATCATTGAAAAAACTTGTACTTGCTTATGTTTTTCATATTTTAAGCCACTCAGTTATTCAACATTGTTGATGGTTTTTAGTTACCTCCTGATGTATTCTGGCTGACTCAGAGATTCTGGTTTTCTTAGAACTTGCTTAGAAAGGTCTGCTAAGACCAAGTTGAAAATTCTGTGTATTATGATGATAGTTTTTTAGAAATGTGGCTGATGTATGATATACCATGTATCCTTGGATTAGTAAATATTCTAGTAAAGATCAGCACATTTCATTTATCTACGCCTTTTCATCTCAGGTTCTCAGGTAATTTAAAGATTAAGCAGAAATTCATTTAATCAGCATTTATTCCAAAAACTTTCACACTGATATTCAGCAAGTAATTTTTAGGAATAAGCTAGCAGCTTATAGCCTTGGTATGTTATTTTCCCTCCCTCTCTCCCTGGGTGATTGAGCTGGATGGATACTGGGGGTGGAACCCAGAGCCTCACACACTAGGCAAGTGCTCTGGCACTGAGCACTGAGTTAACATCCCCAGCCTTTGGTGTGTCATTTTCAAAGAAGTAGAAACTTGTATTTTCAAGTGCTGATTTTTATCTCAAACCAAGAATTTTGATTTCATTAAAAGTTTTATAGCTCCAAGTTCAGAAATGTACGAAAGAGTCAATATTATATTTCTTTAAGAAAAGGCCCTGTTTGGTAAAGTATATCAAAACTCCTAAATTTGGCAACCCTTCCTGGCAAGCTTGTAGGACTTTGTTTTCTCTAGAACCTAACACACTTATCTGTATGCTAACTTCCGCACAGGGCTATGGAACACACCTGATGAATCATTTGAAAGAATATCATATAAAACACAACATCCTGAACTTCCTGACATACGCAGATGAATATGCAATCGGCTACTTCAAGAAACAGGTGTGCCGCTTACTGCACAACGTTGTTCTGTCTTTCATTTTTTTCAAATGCTCTCAGTAGCCCTCATTCAAATAAGTTTCTTTCTTTTGTGTTTCCTGTTTATAAGAAGGATATTTATTTTGTCAGCTGTATGCCAGGAATAAACTTCAAATTGGACTAGTGAGTATAACTGAGAAAGTCCTTCATAACTACTTGTTGAGTGAGTTGATGAATATCATCTGTAAATGAAATGATACTCCATCTTGCCATTCTTTTTTTTTTTTTTATAACAGAGAGGGACAGTGAGAGAGAAAGAGAGAATCAATTTTATTTAGTTTTTCATGTGGCTTTTATTGCTCTGACACTTAGTTGTGTACATGGTGCTGGGGTTCCAACCCACATCTTCGCGCATGCCAGCCAAGCACTGTTACTGCTGAGCCGCCACTCCAGCCCTGTATTCTGCCATTCTAAAATATGGTATCCCTAGACTAAGAAATTCTCAGTCCTGGTGTATAGAGTTTTCTATGATTAAGAGAAATGGATTCAAATCTAGGGATGGAGGCTTCCACTTACGACAGCAGAGAGAAATGCTAAAGATTTATACAGGACTGTAAACCATCCTGATTCTACAGCACATAGCAACTAGTTTGGAGGATAATATGTAGCTCATATTTACGTTGTAATTCAATGCAAAATTAAACTTAATTTTTACTTAATACTCATTTCCATTTCTTTTTTTTTTCTTTTTCTTTTTTTGTATTGGGGATTCAATCCAAGGGCGCTCGCTTAATGATGGAGCCACATCCCTGGACCTTTTTGTTTTTTGTTTTGAGACAAGATCTTGCCAAGTTGCTTAGGGCCTGGCTAAGTTGCTGAGGCTTGTTTTGAACTTGGGATCCTCCTGTCTCAACCTCCCAAGCTGTTGGGATTACAGGTGTGTGCCACCATTCCCAGCTCCCATTTCCGTTTAAATTTTTAAATTTGTTTTATTAGGGTCATACTTTTATGTTGTCTAACTTCCTATTTTAGTGGTTTCCGATGTTTTTGAACTTCATGGGTGGTTTTCAAGCTAAGCCTCCTCAGAAGGGACCTTGAAGGGAATGTGACCCAACTTCCTGCTCAGTGCCTGGCATATAGTGAGCACTCAGTAGAGCCCATGGCGTCTCTATGAATCAATTTATTTGCTTTGTAGGGTTTCTCCAAAGAAATTAAAATACCTAAAGCCAAATACGTGGGCTATATCAAGGATTATGAAGGTGCCACTTTGATGGGATGTGAGCTGAATCCTCGTATTCCATACACAGAATTTTCTGTCATCATTAAAAAGCAGAAGGAGGTAAGTAGGCTGACTTGTGTTCTTTCTAGCCAGCCAGCCGTCATTGGGTCCTGTGTGTATGCTGTGATCTCAACTTGCCCTGGGTCATTTGTCTGCTTTCTAGGTCACCATTCCTAAGAGGGTCAGTACTTGTTCAGCTGGTGTAAAATGCAGTAGCATATTTCAATTTCATCTTCTGAAACCTTGTACATTCTGGCCTCAGTCGTCCCTTTTAGTCATAACTCTTTGCTTTCATCCCAAACATTCTTTTGAAGCCATTACTGATTCTTTAACTCTTGCTGCATGTCCTCCTCCTCCATCACCCGCACCCTTCATCCACACACAACAAGCCATTTCAGCCTCTTCCGGGTTTCCCTTTGAACTTCTTTAGCACTGGTTTGGGTTTTAATTATTCATCTTACATAGGCATTTATCTTAGGCTGTATTAATCTGTTCTTTTTCATTGCATGTCCGGAAGGCTTATCCTTTTAAGTAGTGAGTGATTTGTTATCTGGTATTGGAATAACATCTTTTATGCATATGAATTAAATGGAGCAGTGAAGGAAAGGGTTAATAGATTTGAGTACATAGTAATTTTAAATTTCTCTAAGGCAGAATGAAAAAAAAGCAACAACATAAAAGGAGTATAATTGGGGAGTACACAGAGGCCATTTATTAGAAGAATGAACTTTGTGTGCTAAGCCCGGAACCACCTCCTTGCTCCTCTCAGTTGTTGGAGTTCAGAAAACTGGGAGATTGTAGCTAGGTCATCCCACATCAATTCCACTCAATACTTCTGTTATCCATTCTCGAGTACTCTTCTCTAACAAATCACCAAAGAAAGACATCTCTCTTAAACCCGGCTTTGTTTTCTGGTTTCAACTAACGTCCTTAATCCAGTTCTTTCTTACTTGTGAGGCATTGTTACCTCTGCTAGCAAAGCAAAGCTCCTCACTCAGTGTCTGGTACATGATCGTTATTCATCGATGCTCTCCTTTTATTTAAGGTTGCTCAAACTTGTCCTATGCATCCATAAAAGTGACCAAAAGGCAATTTTTTAAAATTAGAAAAGAAAAACATCTTTTTTTTTTTGGCTTCTTGTTGAAGATGTCAGCCTGCTAGAGGCTTCAGAACAGGGCACTTGCAGGGCACTTGCAGCAGACTCTGGCCCCTCCCTCTGAGGAGCTGGCTCGCCTCCTTGTTCTCTTTGGGCTTCATGAGCAGGTCTGGATTCTGCAGCACTTTGTTCAGCATTAGAGGCTGCTGGCCAACTCCAGCCCTGGCTGCGCTGTCAGCTGCGCTTTCCTCAGCCTCCCCACGGCACCAGTTCATCCCCCAGTTAGCTGATAGCAGGATTCCCTTGGCAGAGTCTGCACGTTCCTGTTGGCCCTTCCTACCTAGAGGGACAGCCAGCTGCACAGAGCTAGTTTAGATGGCCAACAAAGCAGTCAGAGTTTTAGAAGGCAAGCTGCCCTCCCCTCTCTTCCAGGCTCCCTTCTCCCTCTCTCCTGGCCCTCCCTCTTTGCCTCCAGCCTTTTCTCACACATACCACTGAATGGGATGATGGAGGTTTGGAGCTGGTAACCTAGTTCTTTATTCTTTCTCTCTCTCTCTCTTTTTTTAAAGAGCAAGAGTGACAGAATCAATTTTATTTTTTCATCTGCTTTTGTTTTTTTATACTTGCTTGTGTACATGGTGCTAAGTTTCAAATCTGGGTCCTCGTGCCTGCAGGCAAGCGCTCCAACCACTGATCCACTGTTCCAGCCTTAACTTAGTTCTTTTAAAAGAGATCTGAAGTCATCACAATAAAGTGGTTAATTTGGATGCCCTTACGTAAAATTTTTGTGACCAGGCATGCTTCAGATTTTGGAGTTTCCCAGATGTTAGAATATGTGTATTTACTTCACCCATTGAGCATTCCTAATCTGAAGATTCAAAATCTGAAATGCTCTAAAGTCTAAAACTTTAACTGTGGCTAACACTGATGGACGCAAATAAACGGTATATGCTGAGGATTTTGCTAGCCTCTGAAAGCATAAAAGCAGACTACGTTGAAGTCATCAGAGGAGATGGAGAGAAAAACCTAGCAGAGTTGACAGGTGGACCAGAGTGGAGAGTTCAGTACTACTTGGTGGGAGTTGACACCAAGGGCAAGTTGGGATCCATAGGAGATTAGTGTCACTTGAGATAGCTTTGTGGGCGATTATTTTTGAGCTAGACAGCCTGGTAATTGAATCAGCATGAGCAAAGGCCCAGCGTTCACCATAAGCAGATGGATCGGCACATGAGTAGTTAGGATCATTAGGTATGTGGGTGAAGAAAGGCACAATTTGAAAAATAGTCTTTAAGCAGGCAGAATGGGGTATGTATGTGCCTTTGCCTATGTGTGCACAGGCAGTTGTGTGTGAGTAATTCTTAAATCTTAATCCACATTTGAGACTACAAGAGACTGGGTTTGGAGGAGCAAAAATAAGGAGGGGACCAATTAATGATTTTTTTTTTTTTGTACGAAGACATATTAGGACTAGGAGATGGGAACCTTTCCTGTAATTTTCTGTTTGGGGATGGCCGTGAAACTGAGAGAAATAGGGTTATAGACTGAGATGTGGATTTGAGTGAGAGGATGATGAGGACTTACTTTTATTTGGAGGGTGTCAATTTTGAGGCCACTCAGTTGAGTGAAAATATTTCTTAGTGAGTGAAGATAAAACACTGGAGCATAAGGCACAGTGCCTCTCATCTACTAAGTGACCCATGGAGGTTCAGAAGCCTCTTGCTCCCTTGAAGTCACTTCAGGAATTCCCCATCTTCAAGGTGCCACATGAGGTGCATATAAAACCCCTGGGTGAACGATTACTTTTGGGATTTTTTTAAAGGGAGAAGGACAGTGAGAGAGACACACACAGACAGAATCAATTTTTATTGAGTTTTTCACATGGCTTTCCTTGCTCTGACACTTAGTTGTGCACGTGGGTGCTGGGGTTTGAACCCATGTACTCTAAGCATGCTGGGCAAGCGCTATAACCACCAAGCCACTGTTCCAGCCCCTTGAGAGTTCTTTAAGTATAGAGAAGAAAACTTTTCAAGTTGAAGCATAGTCCTCAAAATATTTTCTGAAGATATCCACTTAGGAGATTGCCCTTGGGATTCTTTAACTTGTTTCTTTTTGACTTTTAAAAGTATGGCTTACTAGAAGATTTTAAAATACATGACTGGTTCACAATATATTTCTTACTGGACGGCACTGATTATGATTTATCAGGAATATACTTTTACTAGGCTTGTTCATTTTATGAAGTTGTTTAACTTTTAGAATCATGTATTTGTGCTGTAATAGTTATCAGCCATGTTTGAAATAAATAAATTAGGAACTAAAATTTTTGTTTTCCTTTATGAGTTGTTAGTGACATTTATTTGTTTATTTATTAATTTCCAGGGATTGAACCCAGGGGTGCTTTACCACTGAGCTACATCCTCAGCCCCTTTTATTTTTAGTTTTTTTGAGACAGGGTCTCACTAAGTTTCTTAGGACCTCTCTAAGATATAGAGACTGGCTTTGAACTTGTGGTCCTCCCGCCTCAATCTCCAAATTTACTGGGATTATGGGTATATGCCACTGTGCCTGGCTCAGTTTGTGACTTTTAATTTTTTTAATTTTCCAACATTTATTTATGAAATGTTCAGGGTGATGATTTTTGAAGGTGAAGATTTTGTTTTTAAAGAAAGATTATGGTACCTTGTAGTTAGTTACCCAAGGATATCAGAAATTGTTTTACAGGATAAAACATCTTTCAAAATTTGGGAATCAGCCCTAGTGGCCCATGTCATGGCTGTGTTGCTTAATAGTATCTTTGGCTTTTTTTGAAGCAAACAGCATATGTTGGGGCTCAGCCTTGATAATTTTAATAGTAAGGCTACAACTGTTCCAGTCTTTTGGGACTTTTCTGAGACTTGTTCATCTCCTCTCGTCTAGAAAGAGCAATTCGTGGCTGTGGAATGTGAAGAGGCTCTGTCACTTGAATGGGTAGCAAATACTCAGGGCTGCTTTCCTGAAACTCCAGTAGAGCTGCTCAGAAGTGAGGCAAAATAATTGGCTCTTGTGCTAATGATGACAGGTGGGCCTTAGGGGCAGTATGTTCTTCCAATAATGGCTTTTCTAGATGGCAGGGACAGGTCATTTGAAGATGGTTGTGTGAGTGTCACTGAGGGCCATGTTATAAGGCAATGTTTTCATTTCTTACCTGATAACTAGAATTCACCCTTCCCTCCCTTTTTGTTTCATTTTGTTAGTAAAATATTTCCTTTGTTCCACTGACTTGAACTGTATCATCACAGACTTCTTGCACTAAACATGTGTTCTTCCTGTGCTTCACAGATAATTAAAAAGCTGATAGAACGAAAACAGGCCCAGATTCGTAAAGTCTACCCTGGACTTTCGTGTTTTAAAGACGGAGTTCGACAGATTCCTATAGAAAGCATTCCTGGAATTAGTATGTATTTTTTTAAAGCAACATCTTTTGGTAATGCAACAAGTTGTGTTTGAAATAATTTCAGAGTGCAGTAATTTGTAAAGGCCTTGTTGCCCTTCCTATCTCCATTTTGTTATTTAAGAAGGCAGCAAAAACTTTCTTATTAATGTCTTCTCCCAATTCAAATACACCAAAGAGAATTCCCTCTGGTTAGAACAGTTAATAATCACCATTTGTTGAGTGCTTGCCATTTGTAACACAGTGCTGGCATTACCCATGTTCACCATTGAAAGAAGGGAATTCTACTCTTAACAAATAGGGAAGTAGAATCTCAGAATGGTTACTTCATTTAACATCAAATGGCACATAGTCAGCAATGGTGAGTTAGATACAGTACGGTTCTGATCTTCAGATGTGTTGCTATTTGTACCATGTCTTATTGCTGTGGTAATTAAACCTAAATAGATCTGTGCTTGCCTACATCAGGTTTCCTCAAAGTTTGATTAATCGTACAGAAATCATATAATTTGTTACAAGTTCTTATTTTATATTTGTTTCCCTAAGGGTTCTTGTCTGTATGTTACAGGTTAGTTGTATTGGGTTAAACCATACAAAATAGATGTTCTTATAGATCAAAAGCTATTGAATTCCATTTGTCATTCATATTTAGTTCAAATCCAGGTTCTTGTATTGTATTGAAGATTTGTAATTAAAATGAAATTAAATAAACTAAATTTCTCGAGAAAATGAGAGCTTATTTAGGCAGGATTACTTTGTTAAATCTGTCCTTTAGGAAAAGAAATCTTCCTTTTACTGGTAAACCCAGAATTTCAACTTCCTTATATTTCCCCTATTAATGGCATAGTAGCTACTTTTATGATGAATGCCTGTTTGTTCCAAGCAATCTTCTATTTATATGTCATCTAATATCAAATGGGAAAACATCTGATTTTTAGAGTTCTGTTTTATAGTTTGATAAACTCGAGAGCCAAGAGGGTAAGCAACATATTTAGGATAAGTGAGTGTTTAAAAGACAGAGCAAGAAATCAAAACCAGATCTATTGGTCCCCAGGATGTTTATAGTAAACCATCTCACATTATAAGCAAGGGCCTGGCCAAATAAAATAGAGACCAGAGCAGAGTTTGTTCTGAACTGAAATAACATCTTCGGTTCAAAAAACACAGTACTGCTTGATTTTTTTTTTTTTTTCTTGCTTTTCTGTGAGAGGTTAGAGTTCCCACTTTAGAAAGCACTAAATTGTAGGGTAGCATTGTCAGACTGAGAAATGTTTTGCATTGGGTTGGGGATTTAGCTCAGTGGCAGAGCGCTTGCCTAGCATGCACAAGGCCCGGAGTTTGGTCCTCAACCCTGAAAAAACATGTTTTGTATTGTGAGTTGCATAAGAAAGTAAATAAATGGTGTTAATTTCAGTCCATTCCCCCAAATAGACTTTTATTGAGGCATGGCTATAATTTGTTAAGCTTTTGATAAATATTAAGTATGTTATTCTCTTGATCAAAAGCAATTCTCATTTAGTGTTTGATTTTGTTGACATATAGGAGAGACAGGCTGGAAACCAAGCGGAAAAGAGAAAAGGTAAGTAAGATGGGCAAGAGGACATTAATGGAAATGATCTTTTCTCCTCCCAGCACTTTAGAGAAAAAGGGAGAACTGATGATAATCAGTAATATGATAGTTGTGGGTTTCACTTTTCATAAAACATCCTGGGATTTAAAACCTAATCTTAGGTTTTTATGAGACTGAGCTCAATAGTAATCAGCTGGCAAGAGGGTAGAAACTAAGCCTTGTTGTTTATTCTTTTCTTTTCAAGTAAAGAGCCCAAAGACCCTGACCAGCTGTACAGCACTCTCAAGAGCATCCTTCAGCAGGTGAAGGTGGGTATTCTCTTTGTTCACCTCTTGCAAGTATTTTGAAATGATTTCCCACATGGAATTTCCATATTAGAGACCTTACTTTTTTCTTTACCCAAGAGCCATCAAAGCGCTTGGCCCTTCATGGAACCTGTGAAGAGAACTGAAGCTCCGGGATATTATGAAGTTATAAGGTTCCCCATGGGTAATGCCATTAAAATTTTCTAAGTATAGATTTAAAACACTCTGGATGGCGGTGTGGGGGACAAACAGTGGCTGAGATGGATTTATAGTCCTCTGTGGTAGGGTAGGAGTTGAATGATGGGTGGTGGGATTCCATGTCCCTGGAGGGGCAGTGATGTCAGAGCAGAAGGACAAAGAGGAGCAGGTGGTTCTGTTTATTGGAGACAGAATACAGATGTGTTTTAGAGCCGCACACACTCCGCACTCCAGGTGAAGAAAGTCGAGGTGGGGAACTGAACTGTAGATTGTACTGGACATGGAAGCTGGCTGCTTGGACATAACCTTGCTTATAGCCTACCTGTTTGGTTGCGAATGGAAAAAAAATAGTTGGTTTTGTCCTATTGATGTGCTTTGAGTCTGTTACAAATGGCTGTTGCTTTTAAGAATTTTTTTAGCATAATATGAAAAAAAGTAGATAAGTTGAGGGACTACTATACTTTCAGAGGGATAGATAATGCTTCAGATAGTGCAGTTCTTGATTGTCTGTGTTGTTGATAGGTACTGTTAATGTCAACACATACTGTTTATTTCAGACTTTGTCCTCATCTAAAAGCAAAAAAAAAAAAGATGTCAGAAATGTAGAATAGTGGAATTTGGTGTTTTGTAGTATGGTAAAAAGAATGATTAATTCAATCAATTGGGAATCTCCCAATTTATCCTTTGTCTTTTTTTTTTGTTGTTGTTAGTATTGGGGGTAAAACTCAGAGGTGCTTCATCACTGAGTTACATCCTGAACCTTTTTATTTTTCATTTTGAGACAGGGTCTCGCTAAGCTTCTAAGGCTAGACTTGAATTTGAGATCTTCTTGCCTTAGTCTCCCACTCCTAGCTGGGGTTGCAGGCATGGACCACCACACCCGGCTGATAACCCCCAAATTTTAAATCATTTTGGAGACAGCAGCTAGCTGAAGTGAGAGGCAGCGTTTTATTCTGTTTCTGTGTGTCTGTTCCAAGTGTTGGATGCAAAAGGAAGAAGGAAAGGGGTTTGCTGAGTCTTCTAGGACCGAGCTTGTTTGCAGGTGTTCCTATGGCATTCATTTTCACATGGATGTATAGTTGCAACGATTTCAGTGGCCTGTAATCATTATATGTCTATGTGTTTTTCTGTCCTTTGTCTCTCTGCCTTGCTATGATATATGTTAGTGCAAGAAAACCAGAGGGAGGGTTGTCTTAGTCTAGAATCCTAAATGGCAGGGTAATTTGGGAATTAATATTTACTATGTGAAAAATAATGTTAGAATCCCTTAGTTTCTATTTTCAACCCTGTATTAACTGGGTTTTACATCCTCAACCTTTTTGAAGAAACCTCAGTTTCTTTTTTGCTACCTGTAAGATATACCACCTCAGCTTGTTTTTTGGAAACTCCCATGGGAGCATGAGCGTTGGAGGAGTAATTTTCTCTGTGCCCTGTCCACATGTACTGTGAAAGTCTTATCAGTTCCTGTCTGTCGGGACCTACTCAGCCTGCTTTGGGGAAATTTATTGCTTGTTTCTTTCTGAGAAAGGTGTGCACTTCTTTAGTTGGAAGCCACCTCTTTGCTTAGCTGAGTGCTCGTGAGGAGAAAATCGACCCATTGAGCAAGGGCAGTGGTGGATGAGAAGTAGACCAGGCAGGTTTCCTCCACGCAGCAAAAGGTGCTCTTTCGTGGAGCAGTAATTCTTTCCTGGGGCATCCTTAGATGCTAAGAAAATGTGTCATCCTGCCCCTCATGTATTCACAAATAAGACTGATGAATCAATAATTTTACATTTCTGCATTATTTCCTTCTTGTTATTTTCTTGTTGATATGAGGACTGAACCCAGGAGTGCTTTATCCCATTTTCATTTATTTTCTTTTAAGTTGCTGAGGTTCTTGCTAAGTTGCTGAGGCTGGGCTCAAACCTGAGGTTCTTCTAACTTAGCCTACAGAGTCAGTAGGATTACAGGTGTATGCCACCACACCTGGCCTTCATGGACATTTTTTTATGTGTGGTGCGGCAAGCACTCTACTACTGAGCCACATCCCTAGTGCCCCCTTCATGGATTTTTCTAAAAACATTTGTTTTCTTTCCCTCATGTTCTAAAACCCCCTTTGTCTCCTATGAGGGAGTTTTTCCTGTCACATAGGGAGCTGTGCACTAGACAGTGTCAACATTCTGACTCGAACATGACAGGGTTTTCCTATTGACCTAGAATTCCCAGGTTGGGTAGGGAGAGGAATGAAGGTAGAATAATTTATTAGTGTCACCACATTTGGTACCACCTATATTTAGTCACCTTTTTTAACCCATGTCATTTGGTCATTTGAAAGAATCTAAGAAGGCTAGAGAAAGAAGGTGCTATCCATAGCATTAGAATAGAAGGGAGATCTAGAGAGGAAGTATTCAGAGTCCATTGTAATTATTCAGGAAGGTCCAGCCACCTCTAAAATTCTAGCTTAGCTTTGTTTTTTTTACCTTTTCTGCTCTCCCAATTTCTTCTTACCCCTACCATCCATAAACAAAGTTTTGAAAAGTTTGAACCAACTTCTTTGTGTCAAATTTTATCTCCCCCCTTCATACTTCTTTCTTCTTTCTTTCTTTCTTTTCTATATGTTTTTTCCTTGTAAAACGTTATATAGGGCAGCATAGCTTAAGTGGCAGCAGGCATTGCAGTGGTAGGCATGTAAACACCTAATTTTATTTAAAGAGGCACATTTAGTTGTTCTTCCTGCAGTCAAAGAACATCTTGATCTGTTTAGTCACACTTAGGTCAGGTATTTTGTGAAGTCCTTGTTTATCTTAACACTTTCAGGTTTTTTTTCTCTCTCCAAACTGTTTCCGTTAAAGAAAGGAAAACAAGGTTGAACTTACACAGTGATGACATACATTCTGAGATAGATTTTAATCAGAAAAGATAAGCAGAGGGGCTGGAGCTGTGGCTCGGGTGGGTGGTTACGGTGCTTGCCCAGTATGAACAGGTTCAAACCCCAGCACCACGTACACAACTGAGTGTCAAAGCAACGAAAGTCATGTGAAAAAACTCAATAAAGGTTGACTGACTCTGTCTCTCACTCTCTCTCTCTCTCTCACTGTCCTTCTCTCTTTAAAAAAAAAAAAAAAAAAAAAGATAAGCAGAACCAGATATTTTTCATTTTTTTCCTTTAGTGTTTTGTGGTAGAATTATGATTTTAATGCAAATGATTTTTCCCCTTGTGTAGATGTTGTACGTAAATTTACTCATCTTATTAAATGATAATGCCAGTTTATTTGGTTATAAATTTCTATCCCTCTGGAAAATTTGATAAGATAGTGGGACCTTGGGGTATTGGTAGTCAGAAAATTTTTTTTTTCGAACAACTTTATTTAGTTTTTAACATGGCCTTAGTTGCTCCAACACTTAGTTGTGTATGTGGCGCTGGGCTTTGAACCCGAGTCCTCATGCTTGCCAGGCAAGCGCTGAAACCACTGAGCCACCACTCCAGCCCCAGAAATTTCTTTTAAAAGCCAGTTTGACTTATTTTTCCATGCATCATTTCTACAATGATAATTTTTAATGATAGAACCAGACTTAAAGATAACAAGGGGCCCATAAACAGACAAATGTTAGCATTTTCTAATCTATATGGAATGGAGTTCTTTAAATTGGTCCTGAGAGTGAGGATTGATGTAATAGCATTATAGTCTTGTAAGTTTTGATGAGGTACTATTTTCCCTTACAGACTAATACAATTTAAAGTTAACAGATATATTAGGAAAATATTCTTACAAGTGTTGCAAGGCTTATAGAAACATAGATTATGAAATACAGTTTGGTATTTTTATTTCATTCATAAAGCATGAAATAAAATTTGTTTTTTACTATTTTATGTGCCAGCCACTGGTGTATTTGCAGATATACTTATGATTAATTTTCTCTATTGTAGTCCTGTGTAGAACGCCAAAATAACTAATTGTGAATTTAGTGAAACAAACGCAGTCTGATTGTTTCATGTAATTAAATGATTCAGTACAAATGTTCCACCTGCTCTCTGCCATCTCTGCCATGTACACAGAGCCTCTTCTGTTTAATTCTGAATGAATAGCTAACAGTAATCAGTTTATCAAACTTATCTTTGCTAATCTACTTAGCTTCCTTGTGCTCTGTAGGGTTTTGGACCAGATGAGTGATAATGGTCCCTTTAATGTTAAAATGGCTGTGATTTTACATAAAAAATAATCTCTCAAAAGAATGAACCAGAGATTTAGGAGCTATTTTGCTTGATCATAAGAATTTCTCTTAAAGATGTTTGGGATGATAAAAATGTAATTGAACCAACAACTTAGATATCTCACTTTTATCAGGTGGTGTTTAAAAGGAGTCAAGGATTGCTAATTTTTTTTTCCTGTGCAGATCTGAAAACCATGAGTGAACGCCTCAAGAATAGGTACTACGTGTCTAAGAAATTATTCATGGCAGACTTACAGCGAGTCTTTACCAATTGCAAAGAGTACAACCCCCCTGAGAGTGAATACTACAAATGTGCCAATATCCTGGAGAAATTCTTCTTCAGTAAAATTAAGGAAGCCGGATTAATTGACAAGTGATTTCTTTTCCTTCTGCTTCTTAGAAACTCATTGAGCAGTGTGCCTAAAGCAAGGTGGTTTTAGTTTTTTAAAGAATTGGATGATGTGTTGAAGAGACTTGTAAATGTAATAATTAGCACTTTTGAAAAAACAAAAAAACCTCCTTTTAGCTTTCAAATAACGTATTTAAATTGAAGTCATAGATCATTTTAATTTTATGGAATAGATTTTAATCTATTTACTACTATTATGTAAATTTTGTATGGCATGTCCATTAGCAGACTGTTCCATGATCAGGGGTTTCCTCAAAGTCTGTATGTGAGGAAATTGCACATAGTACCAAGATTTGGGGGAATCTAGAAAATTTTCAGACCGTGAATGTTTCCATTTTTTTCTAATGGAATGTGAGAGTTTATTTTTATTTTATTCTGAAGGACTTTAAGGAAAGGATACATGATAAAAAGCCCGTAAAAGGTGAAATATGTGATGTTGAAGTCTCATTGTAGACTTTTTATATATATATATTTTAAACACTCATGTAGATGAGGTGCTTTGAGCAGTTCTGAAAAAATGCAGTTTTCACAAAAGCAAACTGCTTTGATTCCTAAGGAAGAAATTCTAAATAATGCAAACTTTTTATAGGCATCTGGGGTTTTGATAATTCTGTGTACCTACAACAAATTTGTGAGTGCATAACCACTATTTTAATAATTTTCTGTACACAAAAGTGTAATATTATATCTGACTTAGCTTATGCAGGCATAAGTTCCAAAAGGTAAATCTCCTAGGCCACAAAGGCATAAACTTGAAGACACGTGAGATTGAATCAACATGCTTTAATAGGAAAAGATGTGTAGTCCATATATTATCAATCTGGTAAGTCCTTGATCTAATAAATGAGAATTTTCCGCCCTTGTTTGTGATATACACAATCCCATTAAATAATGAATATGTGAACCATTTTCCTTTTGCATCTATGGATTATGTTTATTGTTTGAGGTCAATTAAGTTCGCACCAAGAGTTGCTGTCAGTATTTTAACCACCTACCTTGATGTACAGGTACAGGGTTTTATCCCACTAAAATCCATCTTACAGTCTTGTTATTAATCTGTCTTGGGACATCAGCTTAGTGCTTGGTTTTATTTACTGATTACACTACATAGAAAAGTGGGACATCTGCCACCCCAACTCTGGGAAAACCAACTGATATATAACCGTATAAATGAAGGCCATCTGGATTGTTTTGACACTAATTTTTATGATGCAAATTTTTAAACTGATTTTTTGTAAAGGACAAGGTTTTCAAAATGTATTTAACTTATGTTTTCTACAGCATAAATTAAAATGGGGTCATCAATAGTCATTAAAAACAGTTGTCAGAAGTGATCTACATGAAGGAAAAAAACCCTGCAAGTGGCAGTTAAGTTGGAAGTATTGTTTTTGATGTGTAAGAGATGTTCAGAATGCTCACAATGAAAAATGCCTCAACTTTTTTTTGGGTATAAGAAACCACCTTGAGTGGTGTCTAGATTTCTAATGAAGAATGATGATACAGTTTGGACTAAGTATCTTGGACTGGTTTGGACTGGTTTTAAACAGAGCTTTGTACTGGCTTTGCCGAAGCATCTGTCCAGCTTGGTATCCTGTGAAAGTTTGTTATTTTCTGGGTAGACATTCTTATAGAGTATTGTCTTTAAAATCAGATTGTCTCTTCTATATTGAAAGCATTTTTATGTTTTCTAATTTAAAAATTAATATTTTCTTATAGATATTGTGCAATAAAGCTGAAGTAGAATGTGTGGTTTTTGCAAATGCTTTAACAGCTGATAAAATTTTACATTTGTAAAATTAATATATTGTACTGGTACAAAATAGTTTTAAATTATATTTTAAAAAGCTCCCAATCTGGTGTTGTGTTTTCTTCTTAAAGCAGCCTGAGATTAACAAGAGAAATGTGTGATCTTGTATGACCATCGGCTGTATCCTCAATCCCTAGATCGTTAGCTTCTGCTGAAGATGTTTAGAATTGCTGCATTTATGGGAAGTTTTATTAAAAATCTGCATCCCATCAGTGAGAGATTTTCAAGAAGAGAGACACTAACTCTGTGTTTTGTGTCATCTACTCCATCTTGTACACTTGTCACTCACTAAACAGCAACAACAAAACAATCTGTCCATAGAAGAGTCTTACTGGTTTATATATTAAAAGATGGTTTTAGCCAGGTGCATGGTGAACAGCTGTAATCTCAAGCAGTTTGGGAGGCTGAGGCAGGAGCATGGCAAGTTTGAGGTAAGGCTGGGCAACTTAGTGAGATACTGCCTCAAAGTGAAAAAAGGACTGGGAACATGGCTCAGTGGTAGAGCACCACTGTGCTCAGTTCTCAGTTAAAAAAAAAAAAGGTTTTCTATTATTTTATCTTCCATCTATGAAATAGAGGAATGAGGAGAGAAAAAGACAACTGATTTATAAACATCTCCCAAATGCGCTTCTAATGTTACTGAAAATGCTGTCTGTAAGAAATAATATATCCTGCTAGGGTTTGAGAGGACTCTACAAAGAAGACTCCTCTTCCTTACTGCAATCTGGACCCGCAAGTATTGTCAATAAAAAAATGAATATGGAGAATGTTGCCTCCTTATCTGAGGAAAACAGTCTTTGCAGTGGGGACCCCAGAATGTGATTGGCTGCCCTGTCACTCACAGCTCTGCAGCTGTGCACCACTGCAGACTTTGCCTGCACAGGCAGGGTTAATGCGTGTCTCAGGGCATAGCCAGAGCAGTGGTGGTCTCTGACCAGGCTACCAGCCAAGCAGCACAGGTCAGAGGAGGGGCTGTCCACCTATGTCCAGCCTATGATACGTGTCATTGCTTAATGCATAATTAGGGTGAGTCTCAGGTGAGGAATGAATGATGGGGCAGCAGGAAACTTCTCGAAATGATGTCTTCACTCAATATTTCTGCAGTGAAAAAGATCTAATTTTTCCCCTGAATTCTCAACCAGCAGTTTAAAAATGACCATATTTATTAGAAGAAAATGATGAAAAGGGGACAAAAACTGAGATTTTTGTTTTATCTGGAGATAAAATTTATAATTATGGTGATTTAGAAGTAGCAAGAAAAGATTACACTTAGGAACTGTGGACAGGCTAATATTTTGTCACTTTTAAGTTCATGTTCTTCAGATCGACCCTTGGCATTTATTTTTATTTCTTTAGGTACTAGGGATCGAACCCGGGACACTCTAATGCTGAGCTACATCTCTAGTCCTTTTGATTTTGTTTTGGGACAGGGTCTACTTTGTGGAGGCTGACCTCGAACTTGTGGTCCTTCTGCCTCAGTCTGTCAAGTCTCTGGTATTACAGGAAGGACACCACTGTGCCTGGTCTTCAGTGTTTATTTGAGATTCTAAATGCACAAGGAAGGTTACCAGTGGCAATCCTTTACCTTTTTCCATGTTGTTCTGAGCTATTCTGCCCCATTCTTTAACTTACCTTCTCTTTTTAACAAAGTGAAAATGCTGAAGAGGTCATTTAACTGTGATTCATTATTGTCATAATAATGGCAAGTTCTATGTAAGAGATAGTAGTTAGTATGACATTGTTTATGTCTTCAAAGCATTTTGATTTTTTGACTATTCAAACATTCTTTTGTTCACAGAAAAAAGTTGTGCATATGTGTAGAGGGTGGGGAAGGTGTGCAGAGACTGAAATGAGCACCTGTACTCAAGTCTTTTTTCTTTTCCTTTTTTTTTTTTTAAAGAGAGAGAGAGGGACAGTGAGATAAAGAGAGAATCAATTTTATTTAGTTTTTCAGGTGGCTTTTATTGCTACGACCCTTCATTGTGTATGTGGTGCTGGGGTTTGAACTCGTGTACTTGTGCATGCTGGGCAAGCGCCATAACCACCAAGCCACTGTTCCAGCCCCTCTAGTTAAGTCTTAACATTCTCTTTAGTATTTACTTTCTCCTTTAGATGCAATGGTGCTGTAAGTTGTGATGAAGATTAGCAGGGCAAAAACAGCATCATTGCATTAGCTAAAGAGATGAAAATGGAATTTAAGAGGGAAAAATGGCAAGTTGGAGAAACTTTTCAGGTGTACTTTGGCGGTAGAACCTCAGCAAACTACAGAAGATGCTTGAAAGAGATGAGAGTATAACCATCATAAACATCATCAAAAGCCTCCTTTAATTTATATATATTTATGCCTTGATTTTTTTTTTTAAATCATAACATTGTGGGTAAAGGAAGCTCACAATGAGAAAGCTGGACATTTTGTGTGGGTTTATTAAAACAGTATAATTTCAACAAAGCAAAGAAAACCCGAGTTAAGGTTTTAGCTCCTTCTTGCTACTTTGTCAGGGCCAGCTGGAAAAGGTATGAAATGACGTGTAATTTATGTGTGCATTTGCATATGTATGTGTATTTCTGGAATTTCATGAGTTGAAATGAGGGTTACCAATTTGTTTATCTACACTGGAAGCTCTTTAAAAAAATCTTGGAGATTTTGTTAGAGGCTTAAGGATCTTCTCAAATTAATGAACATGTTCACATCTGTACACATCCATTCACATTATTGTAACAGTTCCTGTGGTCATTGGACCCTCCCTAAAGTTCATAGGTGAAACCATTTTAGTTAACTTTGCTCTCTGTCAATCTCCTGTCTTCTGCATTTGACAGATGGGCATCTAATTTCAGCTTAAATACATTTAAAAATAGAGAATTTGGAGCTGGAATGGTGGCTCAGTGGTTGGAGTGCTTGCCTGGCATGCACAAGGACCCGGGTTCAAACCCCAGTACCGCATACACAACTAAGTATCTAAGAAAGAAAGACCAGATGAAAAAATAAAGTCAATTTTCACTTTTTCTCTTAAAAAAAAAATAGGGAACTTGCCTTTTTGTGCAATAGGACTGTCTAAAAATAGAATGAACAAAATGTTATAACAAAGTCCTTGGGATGGGTTGAATTCAGTTGTTTTAAAGACTTGAATATATCTTCAGTTCATACTAAGTTTATAACCAAGCTTTATTCAAATCTTTTTCCACAGAGTGCTATTAGGTGTGACCACTAACATAGCCTCGTACCCTTGTGCTTATGTAAACTACGAGCACAGCTCATTCTCCTTTCTAATAAATTGCACAGGGCCTCACTAAGTTTGAGGCTGGCTTTGAACTTGGAGTTCTCCTGCCTCAGCCTCCTGAGGCGCTGGGATTATAGATATATGACACCACAACCAGCTTCCTTTCTCATTTTAAAATCAACATCCCTTTTTGATCTTTTTAAAAAGGCATAATTAGCATGCAACAAAATTCACAGATCTTGGGTGCTTGGTTTAATGACTTTTGACAGAGTATCAAGTAATCTAAAGATGAATATTTCCACTACCCCAAAAAAGTTTTCTCATGCCTCTTTGCAGTCAATTCTCCCTCATTCCAGGCAACCACTTCTGATTTCCATCACCATGGATTAGTTCTGTCTGTGGATTTCATGTGAATGGAATCATACTCTCTGTACTCTTGGGTGTGGTTCATCCTGCAGTGGCATGTATCCATGTATCTGTGCTTCACTCCTGTACAATTTACTTATCCTTTCAACTTCAGTGGACATTTGGGTAGTTTCCAGCCCTTAATAGACTGTTGCCATCATTTTTGTATCAGACTTTTTGCTAACAGATATTTATTTTTTTAAGAGTAAGGGACAGTGAGAAAGAATTGGTTTCATTTAGTTTTTCATGTGGGTTTTGTTGCTCCAACACAACACCTAGTTGTATGTGGTACTGGGGTTTGAACCTGTGTCCTTGTGCATGCCAGGCAAGTGCCACAACCACTGAGCCACTGGTCCAGCCCCGATAGGGTCTTTTTTAAACTGGGAATTCCTTACATGTTTATTTAAATTTACTTGTGAAGCTTCTTTGATGCCTAGTTTCTGTATACACTTATCTATTCCTTCTAGGTTTTAGAATTATAAACTATGCTTATTTAAAATTATGTAAATATTTTTATATACATGTTATTATTAACCCAGCTTCACTGAGCTAACCCTCAGCTGATGTCCACGATGTTCACAAAAAGTACTGAATAGTGAGGGAGTGAAAGGTAAAGGCTAGAACTTTTCTATGTGAAGCTAAAGACACCAACTTCCAAGATGCCAAGGATTAAAATCTCCTGAGTGATCATGGAGTTGTATGTGAATCCATCTAATGATCCCCATTTCTTCATCTTTTCAATAAATACGAAGCCAGAATAAATTTAAACACCACTTTCTCTCTTTCATTTTATTACATGTACCTTACATGGTAGTTACTCTCAACCCTCTGTGCTGCAATAAACTGGGACAGTTAAATGCCAGTTTTTAGACTAAGATATATCACTGGATAAGAAAGATAACACTAGTGAATTCAGAGGTTAACGGTTAATGCGAGGCTGGGATGAAACAGAAGGCCTAAGAACTACAGAACATTCCTGCAGCACTAATACGTAAATAATAAAAAAGTGGCAACAGACTTTCTCAAAGGAAGAATTGGTAAGTTTGGTTTATTTATACAATCCTGTACAGTGATGAAAACAATCTACATCTACCAACATGGATGATTCTCAAACAGCGTCAACAGGCAGTTGTGAAAGAGTATATACAATATGTACAATATGGTTCCTGTAAAATGTTACAATATTTAATAGTGTATGGATAAATGCTAACAGCCAAGAAAAATACAGAAACATTAAAAAATACAGAGCACAAAACATTTTAGGATAAAGGTTGACTCTGCATGGAGGGTGGGTGAGGTGAGGATCAAAATTATATCAAAGTGTCGGAAGAGAATGATGTAAGAAGAAAGACAGTTGATGGTCTAGTCTACAGCAGGAATTGGTAAACCTGATAAATGGCCAGAAAGTGAATATTTTAGGCATAGCAGGCTAAAATATTATGTAGGAAATATGTAGAAAATATGTAGGATATTATGTAGAAAATATATTGGGGTTTAAATTTAGTGTATCCTGTCATTGAAATTGGTTCTACGTGTTGAGTTTTTCAAATATTTCAAAACATGAAAACCATTTTTAGGTTGCAGACTGTCCAAAGGCAGGCAGTATGCTGCATGTGGCCCTAGGCCAGTTTTCGTACTGCTGGCTTGGAAGAACGCTATCTGATTGAACTTCTAGATACTGGAGGTGTTGTGTATTCATATAGTCTACGGTACAGTAACCACTACCACATGCAGCTACAGAGTGAGAAACTGTAGCATGTTCTGTTTCCACCGTGTTGGGGACCAAACCCAGGATCTTACCTGTGAGCACATTACCACTCTACCACTGAGTTTTATCTCCAGCTTGAGAAAATGAATTTTAATTACATGTATTTGTAGTTATTTAAAGTAAGTTTCCATTAATTTAACTAGGTATAAAATCAGTGGCTGAAAAACTGGAATAAATAAGAGATCGTGATGGGAGAATAGGATATATTGAATAGTAATTTAGGGGAAAGAAATACTTTGGGTGATAGAAGCATTTTGAACATGATTGATATGGAATATACAAAGACAAGATGTAGTCAATAAAAATTGGGATGAAGATTGGACGGGTCATCTGGTAAAATTAGAAATTTTTTTGGTAGTGTTTGGGATTGATCCAGGACCTCATACATGGTAGGCAAGTGCTCTACTACTGAGCTACCTCGCTAGTCCAAATAAAATTTTCTGATAATGGACTTAGATGGCACAATGAAAATGTAGAAGAGAAAGATGTTATTTGTGATTATAGAGACTATTTGCGGGGAGAGGAGAGGAAATGTACAAGGATGAGAATAGAATAAAAGCTAAGAGTAAGACAGCCAGATAGCCAACCTATCTAGTATTTAAAGAACAGAAGGAAAACATATCTACAAATTATATAAATTTTATTGTTCTTTAAAAATGGACTACTTTCAGTGATTTAAAAGCTTAAAGGGGTATATACAAGTATAGATGTCAAACTTTCTGAACTCTTATTGGTTGGTAAAAGATAGAGGAGAACCCTCACAAACTGTCACTGAACAGCTGAGATTTTTGATTAAATTATAAGGTGACCTATCCTGAAAGTTCATGGTATAATTTATGATTTTGCCGAGGCATCGCTTTGAATAGCAACACTTAAGTTTCCTAATCAGTCAGCTAATTCCTGAACCTAAACAACCATAAATTCTCTAATCATGATCCCATACACATTTTATGTCAAGAATTAAATACAACAGTGATATAAGGGATCCACACACAACTTGGGGTATCTTACTGTGAATGTCAAAGATTTATTTTACTCCAAAATTTTATAAAGATTTTCAAAAGGTCTTCTACTTAAAAAAAACCTTCACGGGGTTGGGGATTTAGCTCAGTGGCAGAGCGCTTGCCTAGCACACGCAAGGCCCTGAGTTTGGTCCTCAGCCCTGGGAAAAAAAAAAAAAAATCTTCACTCTAGTATTCCCCACTTATGGGGAAAAATAAAGATGCCAGAAGATTAAAATAATTTGAATTATCATTAGTTTCCAAAATGTTGGTAAATGATTCATTTTGAATAACATTAAGGGGTTTAAGCAGCTTAAGAAATCTAAGTAATTATGAAGTCCAATTTTGAAGAAATGTTCATGATCTAGGGTTATGATAATTCTATACATTTGTGTACAGTACAGCCATAACAAATTCTCTATTAGAGCAATAGAAAAGCATGAGATTTATTGTATTTGCTTCATACTTTTTTTAGAACGTCTCAAATCCTTCTTCTTCTTGAAAATAGGAGAATTCAAAAAACACAAATCTGTAAAAGGGTCCCCTCTTCTTAGTTTCCTATAAAGTTAAAGAGAGATCTTAGGCATAATTATAGTTATCCCAGTATTAACTTAGCCTTCAGTACCATATTTCAAATACGACTCATTCTTGAATGAGTGCTCCCATGTGTAATCATCCCAAATGGGTTCCCACAAATCAAATACTTACGAAGCGAGTGCTGGCTCCTTATAGTTAATGCTGATTGTGCACCTACGCTTGGGCAGAGACATTGCTGCACTTTCTGAATTCTTTTTTGGAGAAAGAGAAAGTCTCCTCATTTTCACTATAGAATTCAAGGGGGCATTGGTGATATCCTTCAGGCCACAGTGAGGTGACTGGTGAGTCTTAGGTGGTGTACCTACAAGAACAACTATTACTAAATATGGTTCCAAGAAAAAAAAAATCACAGGAATAAAATTGTACTCAATTATATATCCTAAATGCACACAAAGTCTGGCATTTTAAAATATGCATTTTTTAAAACGTTTCCACTATTTTTTTCCTAGCCAGATGATGCTGAAATATTAAATATAGTCAATGTAAAGAACTGACATAATAGGACATTTTACTAAAAACTTAATATTCTTCTATGATATCTTGGCTGTAATGAGTTTAACTATGAAATTTTAGTCACATGTTGCTACTTAGAATCATTAAGGTCTATCTTTTCTAGTACAAAGTTTATTATCAAGTAACTTCCTATAGTCTTCTTATAAAACCACTTAAACTCATTAAATAAAGAGAATGCTAAATCATAGCCTCTGTGAAATTCAGGATAAAATGTGTTCCCTTTAGTAAAGCTAATAAAAAGTTGCCAACATGTTCCTATCATAAACACCAGAGTTATTCTACTTGGGAGCTACATTTAATTTGGAGACAGGTACTGATGAGCAAGACAATCTTCTCAAATAACTTTAAAAAGCAAACTGGAGCCAGGTGCAGTTGTGCACACCTGTAATCCCAGCAACTCAGGAAGCTGAGACAGGAGAACAGCAAATTCAAGGACAGCCTCAACAATTCAGCAAAGCCTAAGCAACTTAGACCCTGTTTCAAAAATCAAAAGGGCTGGGATATAGCTTTGTGGTAAAGTGGCCCAGGTTCAATGTCAGGTGCCAAAAACAAAAAACAAAACAGAACAACAACAAAACAAAAAACAGTAAACTGTATCCCCAAAACAACAAAATTGTAACTGAAATGATTTTATAGTAAGCAGTCATATACTCAAGGGTTATATGGGTTCCAAACTTGTCACCCCATAAACATATTGTACTATATGTCAATCTCTCAGTTTAAAAAACATGACTAAGCAAAATAGCTGATCAGTTGTTCTGTTCTGGAATATAATGCTTTTCAAGCTTAAATGTATTTGAATATACAAGAGATGTAAATCCTAATTCAAGGATATGACCTATGATTCTGTACCTTTTTTTCTTTCTTTTTTTGGTACTGGGGATTGAACCCAGGTACACTTAACCACTGAGTCTTTTATTTTTTAATTTTGGGGTCTTATCTCACTAAACTGGTTAGTGCCTTGCCAATTTGCTGAAGGTGGTCTCAAACTTGTAATCCTCCAGCCTCAGCCTCTGGAGTCGCTGAGATTATAGGTGTGCAACTTTGCCCAGCCATGATTGTGCATTTTAAAGTTTCCAGGTAATGTTGATGCTATTAATCTGGGGATCACACTATTTTGTGTGTGTGTGTTTTTTTCTTTTCAAAATGTAAAACCAAGGATAGGGTATAAGTTAAATAAGTTTGTGTACTATACATATCAAATTTGAAGTAACATATAATCTGATCTGGGGGAACTTAGCTATGGTGGGGGGACGGGGAAGAGGGTGGGGATATAAGACAGGGAGGGTAAAGGGAGGTTATTATTTCTGTATGGTACACTTGATCCCCTCAGAAGCCAAATAATACTCAAGCTGGCATTTAAATCTTGAGAATTCAAAAATTAATATGTATGTATATGGACATTTATAGAATAGGAGAGAATCACATGGAGAAAAGGCAGTGGGGAATAGGTGAGGGGGGAAGATACTGGATATGGATCAGGCTCAAGTTACATTATCATTAAATCTGCATATATGAATGTGTAGCAACAAATTCCTTCAATATGTAAGAATATGCAGAATAATAAGATTTAAAAAATGTACTATGATGGACATTTTCATTTTCCTTTTTTCTTGGGTACTGAGGATTGAACCCAGGGGTGCTCAACCTTTGAGCCACAGCCCCAACCCTTTTATATTTTATTTTAAGATAAGGTCTCATTAGGTCACTTATAACCTTGTTAATTTGGTTGTAAAGATTTAAATTTACTTGAAGTAGCCTCAGCCTCTTGAGTCACTGCAATTACACAGGCATGCCCCACCACTCCTGGTGACATTTTCAAATGTACAAAAAGATGGTAACAAGAGTAGAATGAACCCCAACTTACTTGGTTTCAATAGTTATTGCTATTTTGCCAAACTTGTGATTTACTATTCTCTTGTGTGTGTGTGGGTGGAGGAGCAGGAAGGAAGACTGCGGTTTGAACCCAAGACACTCTTACCTCAGAGGTATATCCCCAGGCCTTTTTTTTTTTTTTAAATTATCATTTTTTTTTAAAGACAGAGGGATAGTGAAAGAGAGAGAGAGAAAGACAGAATCAACTTTATCAAGTTTTTCATGTGGTTCTCGTTGCTCTGACACTTTGTTGTGTATGTGGTGCAGGGGTTTGACCCTATGGACCTGCAAATGCCAGGTAAGCTCCATAACAGCTGAGCCACCAGCTCCCCTTTTTATTTATTTTTATTTTGAGATAGGGTCTTGCTAAGTTGCCCGGGATGGCCTTGAATTTGCAATTCTCATGCCTCAGCTTCTGAATAGCTGGGATTACAGGCTTGTGCCATTGCTTGATTTATTCTATCATTACAGCATTTTTTAAAAAGATATTTGCAAGCTACCTCTGCCTAGTCAACTAGGAAAGTTGATTCTTTTTTAGGCTTTAGCTTACTTATAAACAAAACAAGCAGAGTGACTCACAGTTGTTTTGAGGGCCAAAATAATGCGCCAATATTTTGAGAATGATAGAGCCCCATTACATATGTCAGTTTTATCACAATAAATTTCCCGCAAAGATGAGCATCTCTGTGGGCAGGTACAGGCTGTATTACCAATATTTGAAACATTCCTTCTTTTGATCTAATAAAAGCTACATTTTCTGAGCCAGTTTTTTAGTTGTCTTACAAAAGAATTCAAAACCTGTCAACTGAGGAAAAAGTTCCTTGGTCTCATTATGCCATCTTCATTAACTAGAAATTGATTTTAAATCATGGTTCCTTGTCAGATCAAATAAAAAGCCAAGTCTTAAGATGACAAGTCACTAGATTCAAGTTTGATTTCATTTCGAAGGGGATGTTTCACATGTGTGTACACAAGATCTTTTCATTCACTCTAACCCCACAAAAAAAGTCATCCCTACCTCCTTGGGTGGCCTCATTCACTGAAAATAAAAATGCTGTCTCTACTAAAAGTAATATTTGTCGTTTAAATTTACTTGAAGTAGCTGGTGGGAGGAACATGTGATTTCCACGCGCTTTCCCATACTATTCAATCCAACTGCAACTTCTCTCCAAAGAGAGACAGATGGCAAGTCTCTAACCTCCCCCGGAGACACAGATGGTAAGTATAGTACATAAGCATCAGGAGTGATCATATATCATAAACATTAAAAATGCAGGCAAACAAGTAGACCACTTACTAGGAGTTTGTGTTGGCTTAGTATCCTCTCCAGCTTTTTTAGTATCCTCTCCCTCTTTTTCATCTGTATACTTCAGTGCTCTTTTAGATCGAGGCCTTGTGATTGGTCTCCCATCTGATCTGGTGGCAAGGTTTTGAATGTACTTGCAAGGGGGCAGATAGAGGTCATCAGAATCATCTCCAGAACCACTTGATTCACATATGCTCACTTCAGACTTATCATTTTCTTCTCTATTAAAATCAGCACTTACTTTCTGTCGGAAAGGAGTGAGATGAACACCTTCTTCCAAATTAAAATTGTAAGCATCATCAGAACTAACAGAAGCATCCAATTTACTTTTGGAAACATTTCTTTTATTTTCACTTTTGTTCCTTTTATGCTTTGTTGTAGATTTTGTTTTTCTCCTTTTGTTAGCTTTTCTTTTCTCTTCTCTTTTTCTTCCTTGTGCATCTTTATGCTTATTTTTAATCTGTTCTGATTTAGATTCCAAAATAACTTCTTTTGTTTTAGTAAACTTTCCTGGGTGAATCAGCTCTGGTGATAAATTAATCTGGTCCTTATTCCACCGACAAACATTTTGTTCTACGTTTTCAGGTATGTGTACATTTACTACTGGGTCCACACGTCTAATTCTTTCTAATTCAAAAGACTGCCCTGCCAAATGACCGGTTTCAAAGACATTCAAAGTACTGCTGAAATCTTTTTTTAAATGGCGACGGAGAGATACAGTTCTAGGTAACACATTATCAGTAGATTTAGCTTCATCTGAATCAAAATCACATCCCAGTGTGTCTTGAGGAATAGTAGATATCTGCTCTGAGAATTTAAAAAATAAATTAGAAAAAAAATTAGTTTTGAAGATTTTAATGTCAAGAATCTTAGAATTTAGTTTCAGAAGAGGCATTCTATAGTAGAATAACTATTCTACGTTTACTGTAAGTAAAAATCTGGAAAACAATTTATTTACTTGTCGATAATTAATGGCTTATATCTGATCTGTGAAAGTATCTTATCCTACATTTACAAGCAAAGTAGGATATTTATGTAGTTTTGCTTATTGCAACACTATCCCTTCCAAGCTTAGTACAAGTAAAGGGGATTGATATTTGGGACCTGGGACACATCAACTTAAAAGTAGCAAAAAGGTCACAGCTTCGGAGTTAAGCTTTAAGTTTAAATCCTATCTCTCACCATCGGGATTACTTCTTGTGAGATGCTTTTCTTCTTTGAGTCTATATAAAATGGGACTGATGATACCTGTATTCCTAGGCTGTTCTGAGGACTGGGCTTGGTAAACTGCAGTAATAATTATAAGCAAAGTTTCTGATTACAAATTTGGCACAATGGATGGATGTACTTAGAACCTACATTATTCTATGTAAAATAAGTGGATTTGTTTTGAGCAAAATAGCAGATAAACAGATTTAAAAAGTAAATTAAAAAAAGAATTAAATTTAATTATGTTACTTGTTCTCAATGATCTTGCCCTTAATAGTTTTAGATTTCTACTTGAATTACCTTCTATTTGGAATGATTCTCTGTGTCTTGGAAGGTCAGTTTCTTCGAGAGGAACTTGCCTTAGAAAATACCAATGAAAAAGAAATTTACTTAGCAAAGGCATGATAAAAACAAATTTAATACTTTCCTAAATTATAAGGGGTTTTTCCTTTCCTTTAGTACCATTTCACAATTCTACTCCAAATCAATACATGTGTTCTATATCAAAGGAAACCAAAAACATATATGCTGATTATATGAAGGCTGATTTGTTACAATTAACTTTCAACTCCCACTGGAAGAATATCAAGTTAGATAGCTCTGACTGAAAACATGCTAGATTTTAATTTCATTTAATAAAGAAAAGAGTCATTTCAAATTGACATGTTTTAAAAAAATGCGATTTGGGGGACTGGAGCGGTAGCTCAGAGGTTGCGGTGCTTGCCTGGCATGCGCAAGTACACGGGTTCAAGCCCCAGTACCCACGTACACAACTAAGTGTCAGAGCAACGAAAGCCATGTGAAAATCTTAATAAAAATTGATTCTCTGTGTCTCTCTGTCCTTCTCTCTCTCTCTCTTTTTTTTTTTTAAATGCGATCTGGTCACTCAACACTTATGAGACTGCTTTATCATTGGCAGATTTTTTAGGTATGGGTAATGTATGTTTTTATGGTGTCAACTATTGAATTCTTATAAAGTTCTTTAACACTGTTCATTTTATTTAAAACTTGGTGGCTCATGAAACAAGAAATTTTCTTTATGCTCCAAACCTATTACTAGCAATTTCATTCTAATTGCATTTTTATTCTTTATTCGCTGTACAGATTTCTTGTCTAGATATGAAAAACAGGTAATCAATAACTACTTTAGAAATTGTATAAAAACTTGATTATCTCATCTTGCTTTTGTCCATAACATATTTTGTCAGATCTTAAAGTTCAACAGTTTAAAAACTAATAATGAAGGCTGGGAATGTATGTAGTTCAGTGGTAGAGCACTGGCTTACTCTGTTCATGGCCCTGGGTTAGATCCCCAACACCACAAAAAACAAAAATGAAAAAGGATATGAAGTCAACTGGGATAGAAATCATGCTTGTGTTTGGTTTTGTGAGAAGGGGACAGACTTGAAAGTGATACAAGAGAGCTACCAATGGGGGTAGTTCTCACCTTGGGGGCAATTATGCTTCTGAGGGGATATCTGAAATCATTTTTTGGTTTTTACAGCTAAGGGAAGGGGTTATTAATGTGACTTTGTGGGTAGAGGCTGCAACATTCTACAGTCTATATAGACAGCCTTCTATAACAAAGAATTATCTGATTTAAAATGTCAACAGTACCAAGACTGAGAAACCTTGGGCTAAAATGAGGGCAATACTTTGTATTTTAATTAAAGTATTTTTTTGTTTTGTTTTCTTTTTGGTTCTGGGGATTGAACCGCTGGGTGCTTTACCATTGAGCTACATCCCCAGACCTTTTTACTTTTTATTTTGAGGAGGGGCATGCTAAGGACCTTGTGAAATTGTGGGGGCTGTCCTCGAACTTGCGATCCTCCTCCCTCTGCCTGAGTCACTTGGATTATAGGCATGCACTGCCACACCCAACTGAATTTTTGATTTTACAGTGGATTCTTTAGTAAAACTTGTTGAACTATGTTTTTAAGATCTGAACCTTTAATATATGTGATTAAATTTCAATAACTCATAAGCAAGCATTAGTGTCTCTGATCCAAGAGAAAGGGAAGAGGGTACATAGGATCTGTTAAAGAAGCAATCGGATTGGTGAGATGGTGTGACAGCTATGCTAAATATGATGTTATATTATACATTTTCCTAAACCAGACTATTTTTAGGATTGGCAAAATATTGTCATTTTAATTACAAATATTCTTAGAATGAAAACCTGATACAGGGAAAAATATGAGTGAAGGAAATAGTTTAAAAATTCTTATGAAGCTTCCTTGTTCATAGAAATAACTACATATAAGAAAAAGAAAGCTATATATGATAGAATTTTAGCATATCAAATTTTCTTAAATATATTCTCAGAAGAGAGCATCAGACTCCAAATGTAAGTCAATATGATACAAATTTTCTTTTGTAAATGGGTCATAGAATTAAATCTTTCCTAGTATTAATACTCATAATAATAAATTTGATACTAACAGTAAGTCTTTCACAAACAAATCCCTGGTGTTGTCATCACTACCGGAGTCCATTCCAGAGGGGCATCTTTCCTGGTTCTGTTAATGTGTTAAAACAAAAGAAAACACTGTTATAACTGAGGTATTTATAATAAACCATTCATTCAGCAGTATATATTTATTGACAGTTTACAATGGTACCATGTACTTTTAGGAGCTGGGACTATGCAGCTAAAAGACAAATTCTACCCTATCGAAGCTTACATTCTATGATAGGGAAATAAAAGAAAACAAAGATATACTAAGTGTCATGGTGGAAATACCAGAATGTAGTGACAAGCAATAAATAAAATTAAAAGAGTTCTTTTCTTTTTTCAGGGCTGAGGACCGAACTTGGGGCCGTGCGCATGCTAGGCAAGCGCTCTGCCACTGAGCTAAATCCCCAACCCCTAAAGGGTTTTTTAAGACAGTGAATTTGACCGTAAATGTGAAGACTGGAAAAGAATTAGTCATTGAACTAAGAGGAAGAAGAAAAAGGAGTGGAAACAGCAAATATGAAAGTTATGATAATGTACTTTAAGAAAAATAGGCCAATGTGGCTGAACATAGTCACTGAAAACAGTAAATGTACATGGGGAGGCCAGATAATATAGGGCCTTGTGAGCCATGCATTTGGAATTTAGTCTAAGTCACTTAAATATTAAGGATGGCAATAAAATGATAAGCTTTAAAATGATAATTTCAATAATATGGAAGGTTGAGGCAGGAGGATCCCAAGTTCAAGGCCAGGCTGGACAATTTAAGGAGACCCAGGATCGTAATTAAAAAGGGATAGGGATGTGGCTTAGAGGCAGGAAACTCCTCTTTACTTGAAAACTTTGATTTCTTATCTTTTTTGATTTTATACTCGCCTCGTTTTTTCTGCCTTTCTGACTGATCCATGTCAGTCTCCTTTGCATAGCAAAATGTACACATCTTAATCATGCAGTTCAAGGAGTGGACAGGAATGATGCACAATCCCCAGAAGTGAAAAACAAAACAAAACAAAAAACAACAACCATAACACAACAACCACAACAAAACAATTGGGGATGCAGCTCAGTAGTACAGCAGACCATCAGTCTGGCCCACTATGTGAAGCATGGATTAAAAGGGGCCAAAGGTAGGAGGAGTTTGGAGGTGAAGTCCATTGGAAGGCCCTGAGATGATAAACTGTGCACAAGCATTAAATAGGGATGGAGGAGAGAACAGGTAGAAGGGAACCTCTTATAGTTTTGGCCTAAGTAAGTAAGTAGGTCACTTTACTAAGATAAGAATTACTGAGGGAGAGGAAAGCACACAATAAGTTTGGGAGAGGGAAAACAGAGGTGCTTTGTAGAAAGCATGTTTGAGATTCTAAACTTTTAAGTGGAGTTATCTAATAGCTCTGTGTGTGTTTAGGTCTTGAGCTATGAATTTGCAAGTCACCAGCAGATAGATATTATATAAAGCCATGAAAACGATAAGACGAATCTAGGCAATTGGGATTTAAAAATAAGGCAGTGGTCAGTAAAGAAGACTGATGTGAAACAGAAAGTACTAAGAAAATTAGGGGAGGATAATGTCAAGGCCAAGTCATCAAAGTTTTCAAGTAAAGAGCAATCTACGTTACATATTATTGCAAGTTCAAGAAACAAGTGAACGCTGAACTGGTTAACGTGGAGGTTTTTGTCATCTTGACACACAGTGGCAACGGAATGGTAAGACTAGGAGCCAGATAAAAGTGGTGTGAAATGTGAACAAAAGCTGATGAAGTAAAGAAGGTGGATGCCTCGTTCTTTTTGGAAAAATTCTGCTGCGAAGGGAAGCAGAGAAATGAGGAGTAGAGACAGAGAGGTGACCAGGAGAGGTATCATTTAATTTCTTTTCCTCTTAAGACAAGAGATACTAAAGCAACTTTGTATGATGGCTGAATTGATCCAGTACAGAGGAAGACACAGGGAGGAGAGAACTAATTTCTAGGAGCATAGCCCTGAAAGAAGGGGGAGGAATGGAATCTGATTCTCCAGAAGGGCTGGCTTTTAGTAGAAACAGGAACACTTTTAGCATTGTAACCAGAAACAATATGGAGAACATAAGTAGAGACAGATCTGTATATTTGTGATAGGAAGATTAGGGTCCTCAGTCTGATTCCTAAGAAATCATTCTAATTTAATTCAATTAATTTCTGAAGTTTGATGTACATATGCTGATTTTAGAGTTAAAAGGCTAAAACTATTCATTAGAAATTAGTCCTTGTGAAAAGTTTTCAATTTGATATCAAATAGTTAAAGTTTGAAAATAGTATTATTGTTCAAGGTAAATAAAGGAGAAAAGAATATTTATGCAGTAATATTAAAAAGATACATCATAAAACTTAGGAAACAAAATATTAGAAAATTTTTATAAGCTAACCATTTATAGGCAAGAAAACATTAATATATTGAAGTATTTTAAGTTTCTCTGTCACTGATATCTTAAATATTGAAACAAATACAGAATGATGGTTGAGAAAGTGACAACATGTAATAAGTACATGATGTAAAATAAGGTTGGACGTTTTAAATGCTAAGACATCTACTCAGCAATTAACAATATATTTTCATAAATACTCCAAAATCGTTGATACATGTTAAAGGGCCTGAAATAATAGAATTCTCTCCCCACTATTTTGTGATTATATTGTTGAGTATTCATTTCATATTATTTCTGTGTGATTTCAACAAAAACTTTGGAAAGGGAGGAGGAAGATTCATATGCCTTTGGAGGGATTTTTTCCCTTACTAGTTGACTAAACAAGGAAAAAAACCAAAAATTTTAAGGATTACATTCTGAAGAAATTTTTTAAAAAAAATCAAATTCTTATACAAAAGTGAAGAAATCATATCTAATCATTATACAGGAAACTCAACATTTATTGTACATTTTACATACATGTGTATGTATGTATATGCATATGTTACACATAGTTAAAATAAGGAATCATTAAAATGATTCCTTTCAATGAGGAAACCTCTTTCACTGACTTCTGTCAACAGAATGGTGCCTTAAATTCCTCTCTCAAGTTGTGGCCCCACAGTCCTAATCCAATCACTGTGGTCTTTCTTCTCTGGAATTCTGGCCTAAGTGCCAATGCAGCTGTCTTCACTGGCACAGCAAATGGAGGGCCACTAGAAAGAAAGCAAACTGATCTGTTAACACTTGACACTCACCACTGCTTTTCTCATTCTCTGCCCCATGTAATTTGCCTGGCAGTGGCTTCAGGGAAAAGGGAAGGAGAAACTGGCTCATCATTATTCTTCTCAGGATTATCATACAATGAGACCCAAAGAATATCCTAAAGAAAACTCTGTCCCGGTCTCTTATATTTTGGCTTGCAGGACCATATTTGAGCCCCTTCTTTAAAACCTTGGATACAAACAGAATCAGATTAAAAATTTGGTCAGCAAAATGTTCAGGACATTTCTTGTCTAAGTGTTAACCATAGCTTTCCTTATTTAGCCAACTAATAGGTTAAAAATGATTCTCCAAAAAGTACTTAAATATTCTCCATGCCCTAGAAAAAGGCAGTTCTATAAAGTCCCACTAGATAGCAAAACTATAGGAAAAGTGAAGATAAAATGCTAGTTAGCACTGATTTAAATTTTGATATTCTACTCAACTACCACTTTTAGACCTTTAGCTTAGGTGCCCTTAGATTACTTGGGACCAACAGTGTAAAGGCTAAACTATTACTTTTGCATGTTGCCTTGTTACCTGTTTCAGAACCAAGTTAGATAGGCACAAGCCTCAATCACCTGTATGCATAAAGGTTTTTCAACTGGCCATACACAATACCTGTGCTGGGCCATGGAAGAAGGATCAATTGATCCTTCTAACTAATAACAGAGATATCTGTAATTAATTTAAATAATAAATTGATCAAAACTACTTTTTTTTTTTTTTAAAGAAATTCAACCTCTGTAATGAAAATACCTGCGCAGCTTCTCCTCTTTGTTGTGAAGCAAGTTTTTCTTTCAGTGCAGATAACTGACATGCAAGGTAGTAACATTCTCTTCTCAGCTCTAGGATGATATCTTGGGCTTCTCTCACTTTGGATTTTTCATTTTCCAAAGCTAAAACTAACGTTTTGTTGTTTTGTTGGTAATTTTTCAGCAATGTGGAAGTGGTATCTAAAAGAGGTTAAAATAAATGCTATCAGTTATTTAAATCTAAACCTAAAAAATGGCATAATAGGATGACATAAAAATCTCTTACTGATTACTTGGCATGGTGCAACTATGAAGGATTTGCGTTTGCCAAGCTCTGTCAAGTTTTTATTCCTTTTCTCTTTCACTCGCTTTTTTATGTCTTCAAGACTATCTTGAAAGGATTTTTTCTGGCACCTTTCCTTAGCCATCTTCTACCTACAAATTTAAAACAATAAAAAATATGTAATTTTTCTCAGAGACAATATTATCAATTATAAAATTTAAGACTAAAAATACAGGTTGTTCATATATAAGAGATTAAGTAGAGATGTAACTGTAGAATTTGTTCAAAGCAGGTAGCTAGTTAAACCTAGTTATAACTTAGATTTTGCAGCTTTAAAACGTTATTAATAGCAAGGTGCTATGGCATGTGCTTATAATCTCAGCTACTCAGGAGACTGAGGCGGGGGTGATCATAAGTTGGAGGCCAGCCTGAGCAACACAGAAAGACACCCCCACTCCATGTCAAAAAACCAACCATGAAAAAACCAAATATTAGAATCATGTCCATCATACACACACCAACAACCCTATAAAATCCAATTCATATTTCTGACATAATCTTATCCTCCTCAGCCACTTCAAAGTTTTATTGAATACTAATTTCCAACCCAAAGATTCCATAATATGTCACTTATTCATTCTTGCCCAGGCTCAAAGTTGTATCCTCCTGCCTTAGCCTTCTCCTCAGTCAATGGGATTACAGGTGTGCACCCCTGTGTTGTGGTCCAACTTATTCATTTTTTACCAGATAACCAATGGAGGCTTACTATATTCTAGGCACTTTATGAAATGTTTATTATGACATTTTGTTGTTTTTTCTTTGGAGAATTGGCCTCTGTTATCCAGGATGATCTTGAATTCATGGACTCAAGCAATTCTCCTGCCTCAGACTCTCAAGGAGCTGGGACTACAGGTATAAGCCACTATACCTGGCTTATGATTACATTTGAATGCCATTATTATTTATGTCTCTTACAATGTTTATGATTAACTTTTAACAGTTAGGCTTGTAGCATTAGTTCGGAAGCAATTATATATACCTGGGTTTTGTTTTCCAACTTTTCTATAATTACTAATTTATTAAATTAGGTCTCTCAATAACTTAATTACTTGTCTCTCTCTACCAGTTTTTTTTTTTTTCAAAGAGAGAGGGACACAGAGAGAGAAAGTGAGAATTAATTTTATTTAGTTTTTCATTGCTCCCACACTTTGTTGTCTACATGGTGCTGGGGTTTGAATCCCTGTCCTCGCACATGCCAGGCAAGTGCCATAACCACCAAGCCACTACTCCAGCCCCCTTTTTTCCAGTTTTAACCCAGTATCACTTAAGACAGGCGTAAACATTCAAGAAAGTCAAGGTCATCCTCAAAAGTGTAAACTAGTACTATACGTAATTTTAGCAGGCTATACAATTAAAGAGCTGTAAAAAGCAGAAACTGGGGCAGAGAAACACACCAGTATTTTCAAAGTTATTACTAAAACTCAAGACTGCTAACTTCCAGGATATTATGAACATAGCAAATGGGACATTAAATATTGTTCTACTTACAGTTAAAAGTACCAAAATGTGCATTGACGGTGTAATATACTATTGAGCATTTTAAACATTAAGTGTAAATTAATCTTTCAGTGCTGCACATCAGACACAATTTAGCATGCTACTAAGCATGTTGTTTTTCATGGACAATTTTTATCTTTTTAAAAAAACAGCTGTTTCCTACAATTTATTCATGCAATTTTCACCATAAAGGATATCTTCATCTCCTCCGAGTTAAATCTTTTCTTTTCTTTTTTTGGACTGGGGACTGAACCCAGAGGTGCTTAACTACTGCACAACATCTCCATCCCTTTTTATTGCTTATTTTGAGGCAGGTCTTGCTAAGTTGCTGAGGCTGGCCTTGAACTTGCTCTCCTCATGCTTCAGCCTCCAGAGTCACTGGGATTACAGGCATGCACCACTGCACTGGGCTAAATCTTGTATTTTCTTGAGTTTTTCTTCCAGGCCTTATTTTCCTCTATGTAGTGTCTGAGGTCTTGAAAAAAATACTAAAGACTCCATTTAAATATTTTATTTCTACCAACGTATGTAAAATATGTCAGCCAGTTTCCAGCAGAAAAGCAGCAATTTTTAAAAAAGCACTAATAGTAGGTGGATTATATAAACCTACCAAAATGAAGTTTTTAAACTTTGAATTGGAGGTGTTTCAGAGCTTCACAGGTTAAGTAACTGAAGTGTTTAGATATTTTAAAAGCAAAAGCCTTATATACAAAGTTCTCGTTACTATATCTAATCAATTTAAAATAAGAAATCTACTGTAAGTTTTACTTTTTGTCTAGGAGAATGGTGTTAACAAGGGGTGTGGTAGGACAAATGAAATAAACAGGTCACAGGTCTCAAGTTGTAATGGTAGTGAAATGTCTGTATCCAAAAGAACGTAGAGAAGTTGCTCTCTGCCCGTCCCGTACTCTGATCCGTGCAGCGGAGGCGGGCCGGGGCACAAAGCAAAAGCCCTGGCACTGCACAAAGAACTGCAGCCATTTTTTTTTGTGTTCTTTCCTTAAGCCTGGCTCCTGACTACTGTAAATGCTTTATATGCACACCACTTCATCTACACAATCCTGCAGGCAGGAGGTTCGGGTCCCCCTTTAACAGAAGAGAAGCGCCGATGGGTCAAAACAACCAGGTTCAATACGACCCACAGTCTGAGCTTTTGGCCACCGAATTTAGTACGACACTGAGACCCTGCGGGAGGACGAGCAAGCAGCCCCAGGCCCACACCTGACAATAAAAGGCCTCTTTCTTCGAGGCATTCCGGAAAAGCCGAAGGGACTGGGGTTGCCGGAAGTGGGTCGGGCGACCCTCCTTTCTCAGAAGCGTCCAAAACGGTACCTGGGCCACTGCTTCTGCTGCGGCTGTCGCTCCTCCTCACATCCCAGGGCTCCACAAAGCTGTCCCGCCGCGCGCGAACACCGCGCTGCCAGCCCTCTGGGTCTGCCGCGCCGACTCCGATCGCCCGCAAATACCGCCGCCACATTCGAAATTCTCCGCCGCGCTCGTCTATTGGCTGGCCGGAGGTCACGCGACGCGTTGACGCAGCCCCCTTCCGCGACGTAGGGATAGCCCCGCCCCACTGGGGCGTCACGTGACGCTCTGGATCGGCCCCGCCCCTTCAACCCGGGTGGAGGCTGGTACTCGCCGGCTCTTTTCGGCTCAGTAGCTGAATTTTTTTTAGGGGCGGAGTCACTCCGAGACGTTTAAGGTAGGGTATTTTAGGTGGTTCCAAGTTTCTCACTTCAGTCTGGCCGCTTTCCGTCTCCTCAGTGGTGCTCGAGAGCTCCCTCTTGTGAGAAGCAGCCAGCCAGCAGCCTGCACGGAAGCAGCTTTAAGGGAAATTAGAAACCAAAGCAGGGAGCACTTGGTCTGTTGAAAAGATATTATTAGGGAAAGTGCAGACGTCTGACAATTTGAGCTCCGTGTTCTCTCTCTTGGCTGTTCTGCCTCTGTTTAACCCTCAGGGACTGGCAGGGGAGTTCCCGCAAGGGAGCGCCCCAAAGTCTCTGGAGAGGGGGTTGGTTGGGATTCCAGAGAGAGAAGCACAAAATGCTAGAGTGATCAGTCCAAAGCATTCACTAGGGGACTTTACGGAGGCCTGCAGCTTATCCTCAGGACAGATAGCCAGAAAAAAGTTATTTATCTGCAGTGAGGGGGCAGGGTATGGCGTTTATAAGGGTTTAAGGAATTTTGACTCAGGGCCAGTTTGTTTCAATGCTTTGGGGAACAACCTAAACATATTTATCAGTTTCTGGAATGTTCAAGGCCCTCTTGGGCTGAAGCCTGCTGGGAAGACCTGCAGCTGGCTGGGTCACAGAACTGTCAAGGCGTTCTGAGATTTTTGGCCAGGAAACAGAAAGATGAGGGACACTGGATTGGGTGGGAACCCTACTCTAAGGAATTTGAAGTCTTAAGAGTTTAACACCCTGCTTCCAAACTTTCCTCTCACTCATGGCAGCCATCAGTAATGAAACAGAACTTCTATTGCTAAGCCAAGAGACAGCTTTACAATCCTGAACAAAGTACTCCAGGCTGCAATTAATACCAATAATATGAAAAAGTAGAGTTGACATGTGAAGTCACATTTATTTGCATATTTGCCCTACTTTCCCCCTCTTCTATAGGATGTGTACTAGTTGTATGTGCATGCAGAAACATCTGGAGATGGTCTATTTCTATTGACTCCACTAACATGAATTCATGTTCTTTGAAGGTGTTCATTTCAACTCTAGAAATTATTCAGCTTGTTCTGGATTAAATTGGTTTCCGGGAGTCAAAAGCTGAATTTCAAATCTGCTTTTGATTCAATTATGTCTGGCACATGGTAGGCAATAGTTTTTGGAGGATTTGGATGAAAGGAATAAATAAAGTTCATATTTCAGATGTGGTGATAAACAATGTAAATGATAATTGTGAATACTCTTAATATTGTGCTTCACAAACTAGTGTATATGGAGCCGGATGTGGTGGTCTGCACCTATAATCCCAGCCACTCAGGAAGCTGAGGTGGGAGGATTGCAAGTTTGAGGCCAACCTAAGCAATTTAGTGAGACTCTGAGAAACTTAAAAAGTCCCTGTCTCAAAGGAAAAGTCGCTTGGGGTGCAAATTCCCAGAATTTTACCTCAGGAGATTTTAATTCAGTTTGTCTGCTGTAGGATTAGGTAGCTTCTTTTTCAAACAAGTGATTATGATGGATGTAGTCCACACTTTGAGCAAGGTTAGATTCAAAGCAGTTACTTAAGTTACAGGATCAGGTGTTATTATAAACATGTTGTGGAGAGTTTGTACAGACTTAAAGTGGGTATGTAGAGTGCAAGGAATAGATGCCACTTTATGTTGCTTCTATGCTTGTATATTTCATATGTATGGTCCAGAAATATATATTGTTTTCTTGAAACTATGGTTTATTATATGTCAGTATCTATGTTCTGAAGTTTTATTTTAGGATATCCCAGTTCTTTTAACATAGTGCCAGGCGTGTGAACATTTAATTGAATTGTAATAGCTAATATTAACAGAGAGTATGCTTTGTGCCAGAAAATGTTAGTGCTTTGTATTTATTAACTCAATTTTATCCTCATGATAAGCCTATGAAGTTGGCATTATTATTAAACAGATTTTTTATTTTTAGATGAAGAAATTGATGCATAGTACGGTCAGTCTCTTAAGTGCTGAGCTAGGTACTAGCTTTGTCTGATGCTAGGGCTGGTGTCCTTAATCATGATACTGTTTTATTTGTTTATTTTTTCATTGGTACTGGGGATTGAACTCAGGGGCATTCTACCACTGAGCTATACCCGCAGCCCCTTTTTATTTTTATTTTGAGGCAGTGTCTGGCTTTGATCTTGTGATCCTCTTGCCTTAGACTCCCAAATTACTGGGATTATAGGTATGCATCGCCATGATCAGCACTGCTATATATTTTGAATAAATTTATATTTATTCATGTTGTTTTGACATTTCATCAGACTGTTAAAGTATCTGAAAGCTTACCATGTACAAGTGTGAATAAGTGTTTGTAAATGACTAATGTGGTGGAAGTCTTTGGGGAGCTATGCAAATTTCTTTTCTTTCTTTTTTTTTTTAAGAGAGAGGGAGAAAGAGAGAATCAATTTTATTTAGTTTTTCATGTGGCTTTCATTGCTCCG